>VXAC01008060.1:654851-685573 GCA_013399225.1 Rhipidura dahli
AAAAAAAAGATTATTTATCTCTTATAGAAATCTTCAGTTAGTTCAGTGTTAGTAGAACTAAAAGGTTGGGTGGAAGAGATTTCATCAATATGGGCTGAAGTGATAACATTAAAAAAAAAAAAAATGCTTACTTTTGAACCAGAAATGGGTCTCAGCAAGTTATTTTTCCCTACAGCTGCCACAAGGCTGTACCTAGGAAATTTCTAACATGTTTGTCAAAGCTGTTTCTTAGTTTCTCAAGTACCTCAATAGCTCTAGATATTTCATCTTAATATTTATTACCTTAAACATAAAGAAATTGTCTTTATGGGGAATAAATTCTGTAAAGATTCTTGAACACATATAATCTACTGTGCTATAAGAGTATTTTAGGAATTAAAGGCAATATGCTTGCCCCTTCTTATCTGCCTCCCAATGCATCTGATTCTGTCCATTGTCAGAGACAGGACCCAAGTCCAGATGAATTTTTTGTCTGACTCATTATAACCATTCTATCTTTCTAATGTTGCTGCTTAATATTCTTCTCTTAGTTAGGATGCACTGCACCAGTCCCTTCAAAAGAATACAATTTTTTCAAAAAGTCAAAATCAGATGTAGTACTTGTACCACCAATTTCTAGGAGGAATTATTTCAGAGAAACCAGTTTAGCTACACTAAAGTGACTCCCAAACAACACTGACCAAGCTACCAAGGGTGAAAGTTAAAAGGCGACGATCCCTGTTGGAGAGCAAGGGCTTCTGGCTAAGCTTCAAGAGCTGCAGCAGCAGGACAGAAACACTGAGGGTTTAGTCCTACAGTGTCCATCACAGATGTCATTAAGATCAGCGTGACTGGAAGGAAAACATTCAATTACTATCCAGTGGTGGGAAGAGTGAGAAATAAGCCTAGACACCCCTTCAAGGCTTCTTATATTCTGATTATCCCAGCAGGGCTGTGTGGGACCAGTACCAACAGTGGTGCTCTTTCTCAGGCAGTGTCCAAGTTGGCCAGGGATGGCCAGGCTTTTAGAGCACAGTATATTATTTTCAGAATGAAAGAAGAGAGGAAATAGATCACAGAGCAAAAGGCAGCTTACACTCACCCATTGCCTTCCTAACACTGCCTATTGCACTGCTTATTTTCTTTAGTCTGCAATTTTTTTGTTCTGATTTAATGTCCTCTATCTTACCAAAGCAATATGTGTTATGCTAATCTCTATGGAAGTTATGGATATAGGAACAAGTAACACCCATGTGCTGTAATACACATACCTGCACAGAAATACATATAACCCTGATGCAATAGTTTTTGAATATTTCGTCGTGTGCCCCAGCATTTATGTCAATAGAATATTTATTACTGCATTCTTCCAAAACTTCTCATCTGTTACGAAGGATGACATCCTTTCAACTTCTGCATTTTGCAGCTATGCTATTAGATCAGTGAAAAATTGCATTCCAGTTGATTTGCGGAAGCAGATGCACTGTAACCCCTGCCACACTGAAAAGCAGAAGTATCGTGCCGAAGGAGCATGACCAAGTCATAGTGGATTGGAATAAGAAAATATTATGAGGCCAGTAGCAATATGCAGTAATTTGATAAGAAATTCCTGAGAAAGTCAAGGTTTACAGATGTTTGCAAACATCAGTGGCACCAAGTGCTGGGGAGCCAGAAAGAGAAATCCATTTATTTAATTTCAATGCACCAAAATATTGTCAAACTGAAACAGTTATGCGGTGCTTGTACAGATTGCAAATAGAAAAGCACAGTGCTAGGAAATAACCTCTAAGACAGTAAGAAAAATATGAAATAGATCCCACAGTGCAGCACAAAAGACTACAATATGCAGTGCTTTATTGGTTTTAAAGCTTCTCAGAGGGAAGAAAATGGCAAACCAGTGAAGAAAAGGCAATGCTGGCCATGCTGGAACTTCTATAACCTTCTAGAAAGCAGTAAAGGACTCACATAAAGTGGGGTTCTGCACTGCACATAAACAGTTTCTCAAAATGTGTAGAAGATATTAGAGTGAGTCCAGTGATCCTGTTGACACCTGTCAGCCCACTCAGGAGAATGTGGTTTCTGTATGTGAACAAACAAGCTTAGCTGGGTAGGTAGAGTGCTCTGAGAAGGAGGAGCATGCCCCATAAACACATAGAAAGGAATATGGGAAAAGTTCAACAATAGCTGTCAAGAATGACCAAAAGGGCAAAACACTTTCTCATGTCAAAGAGTATAATGCAATGTCCATTAGAGGAATCACAAACACTGCAAAAAAGCATTTGAGATAATGTCGGGCTAAGCAGGCATTCTTTAATAACAAAGGAGCTGAGGTTTTGCGATTTAAGAATGCTGATTGGTTCAGTCACATGAGCTAAAACAAGTGAAAGACACCAGGCTGAGCCTCAAAGTCTTCTGATTATTTTATACCACCATATATTAAAGCATTAAAATAGGGGAAAATGTCCTAGATTGGGAGCAGATTCTCATTGGTGGCAATAACATAACAAAAAGAATATTATTTTGGACATCACAGCTGAAGAATGGTCTTGGTTATTAAAAGAAAAAAGGTTGAGAATGAAAATCATTTTGCTAACTTTCTTCTCTAGTTGTATATCTAGTGCCATTGAGTTAGTTCAGAATTTTCAGAGCAGAATTCATTTTCAGTAGGGAAGAGAAGCAGAAGGTAGGAAAAATGATTGAAGCAGGTACCTGGAAAACAGACTATGTGTGTAAACAGCTGTAATGGTAGGTAACTGCAGTATCCTTGTAGACAGGTTTTATTTTATGAAACTTGTAATTTAGTCTTGTACATTCTTGTACAGTGCAAGCAAGAAACATCAAGACGAAGATGAAAGCTTTCAAAAGATGAGAGTAGAAAACATTCAAAACTTCTGTCAATCCATGGCTTTCCCTTAGGCAGGCTGTGCTGTCCAAACTGTCATCTGGTAGAGGCTGGAAAAGGGAGTAGCAAAAGCAGGGCTTCCCTGGCATGGGAGGATGAGCTGAGGGGATCTGGCTGGCCCCAATACAAGCAGTGCCCTCAAGGACCTGGGCACAGCTCCAAGCAAGATCCATGTGGCACCAGTGAAAGGTCTTGTTCACAGACAAGAGGTAATGGGTCATGTCCAAGGTCCCTCCAGGTGGACAGCAGACCATGGCCAGAGTCAGGGTTGAGGGCAAGGATACCCTGGTCATAATCCTGCAAGCCAAAGGTTTAGATGTGGTCTGCCCTGCTGCCATGTGTGGACCCAGTTTCTTGCAGCTTAAGGTATTTTGCAATAGGACTGTATTCATTACTCTAGCAATGTTTGGTTAAATACTAGCAGTGCTTGGTTTTCTAAATGTACAGGACCACACATTTCTGATTCGAGCTAGTGGCATATGGTTCTACCATGCTTTACTGAATTTTTTGAACTGATGAGGATACATTATTTAGAAAAATGTAGTCAATAATTTATCACAAGTCACATGGTATTAAAAAGGCCAGTGTTTCAATAGTGGACCAGAAAGCTTTGCTTTCCCTGGGTTAAAGTACACGAAAAGTGTGTTTTATCAATATTTAAGGACTGTTCTGTAACTGGCTACACCGAGTTCTTAGTCATAAAGTGTAACAATATCAGACATTGTGGGGTAAGGGTCCTCAATGTATTCTGCAGTTTGTAATGTTAAAACAATGGCTTTTCGATTCTGTGAGGCTTTAATACAAAATATAAACTTAAATAATTTGAAAACTGTGTAAATGCACAGATTTTGTAGGTTTTTATGGTTGGCACAGATTAGTCAAGTGAAAATCAGAGATGTTTCCACTTCATAAACTCATTCATTTGTGTAGGCAGAAAACACAGCCTAAGAGGCCTCCTGAGGGTGTGTGGAGCTTCTGTTGTGTCAGTGGAAACCTCAGACTTTCCAAGAAGAGGGAAGGACTGGGGCATTATGTGGTACAGTTGCCATTCCTGGAGCAAGAGAACAGGAAACTGAGTGTTATGCAAAGATGGCTGTAAGGATTTGCCTCTATAAAGCTTCACATTTATCACACAAAATGTTATTTCTATCTTGTTGTGTAGCAGCCCTGTAAGCTATATAGCAAACCCTTTACATTTGGCTGCAGAAATATTGTATCAAAATAACTATTTTCTTGATGCCGCAAACTGGAGCAGCATACTTCCTTACCACAGTTTACACAGAAACTGTAATATCTTTTTAAGATTTTTATTTCTTCCCATTCTGAATTGTGCATGAAGGCTCTATTTAACATCTCATTGAAAATTAGGAGCACCTAGAAGCAATTTCTGACTTTGAAAGCAAGATTCTCTGTCTGGATTAAATTATTTTTAACAGGAATTACCACTGATTGTATTAATTGCTCTAGATGAAACATACTTGCAGTCACTAAAAATAAGAATAGGTTCCATTAATGCACCTTAGCATCCCAGTGGGACTTTAAAATGGAATACAAAATTAGCTGAAGCACCAAGCTGGTCATTTGTTAAAGAATCATTTGACTTCTTACCTGACTGAGCCTCACCTGCCTTCTCTTCAGCTCTAGAAATGTTTTTTTCTCTTTCTCTTACCTCCCCTCCCAACTGAATTGTACTTATGTGCTTAGAAGTTGAAACCACCATGTGCTGCAGCACTAGGGAACACATTTATGATGTTAAAATATTTATACAACTAGATTCAGTGAGATGCAGCATCTCCTTTTAAGTTAACAAGCTTGTCAACTACTAGTTAGAAAAAAAATATGAAAGATAACTTTAGAGCCAAAACCCCCTCAGACAATTTTTGTCACAATCTTAGGAACCATGTAATTCACAACATCATTTAAAACACTGTGCAGTGCCACATCCCAAATACAGACCAGGATATGCACACAAATCTATGTAGAATACACATATAATATTCTTAAGTCGCTGTGCTTGGAAAGATTTTATTTTAATTCTAGCTCTGTGAAGAATAAACATTTCCAAGAGAACAGGAAAATTGGGTCCTTGTCAGGGTGAAACCAAAATCACCCATTTGTTTCTCTTTATATTCTATCTAGTAAGATTGGAGAAACATTTTCCTCATAGTAGCAGTCAGAGCTCGATTGGTTTGGTATGTCTTAGATAAAGCTGTTATCCCAGGAGTAAATTAAAGGTTAATATACACTATTTATTCCAGTCAGTCACATCATTATTTTTGAACTGACAATAAAATCTGAAATTACTGATTTCAAATCACTAAGTTAGAACACTGAAAAAGAAATCTATATGCATGACCCTGTTACTGCATATTATTGCTAGCACATTTCAGCACACACAGAGTGGCAGCTCAGAAAAATTGGAAAACGATCACTGGAAAATAGCAAACCCCCTCATGATGTGTGCCTGTCTGTCAGACCAGTGCATATACATAAATCTCGTGGTTTGGGGAACTTCATTTTCTGTTTGAGCAGCTGGGAGGAGACAGCTTTAGTGGGCAGACCCCAGGCAGGCCACTGTCCTACTCTGGTTCAACAGCAGCCAGTGTTCGTGTCCCCTTCTCTCTCTGCCCTCCATAAGGCAGAGTCTAAACATCTTAGTCTCTGCCTGATCATTGCTGCAAGGGCCTAGAAACACCTCATGCCCCAAGTTAGTTTCCTAAAAAGAATTAGCACAAGATTCTCAAGCTTTTGGTTTTTAACTCCATTGTGTGGTTCTGGCAATGGGGTCTGGACGGTGTTTAGTGCCCATGAATGTGTTTGCAGGGAAGTTTACCTATTCCACAGACAGCCATGGGCAAGTAGTTATGCAACTTTCTTCTCTGTGGTTTTGGACATTGCTTCCTATTTTAAAAGCTGAAAGGCTGTATAAATTTTGACTTTGGGATTTAGATATGATTTCATAAAAATGCAATTTCATTAAGCCATTCCTGAAGTTAATAAAGCAACTATTTCTATATTTTAAAATTGTAAGGATAACAAATAGGTGCACATTCAAGAAAATTACAGTCCTGACATTTTTGTTTCAAACAAGGGTATGAAAAAATGTCTGTTTTATTTAGAAGCCATAAGGGGTCGCTTGTGGGATCAATGCCCTAGAGCAGACCTTCCAGTTCCTTGTATAATTTGGGCACAAGTTGGGATCTGATCAGGACTGAAACCAAATTATAAGCAAACAAATAAAATTCCCAAAGTCAGCTTTATGGATTAATCTGGATTGCTTGGTGAAGAAGACTCATCTGAATAATGCAAACAATGCAAAATCCAAGGTCACGCATCCAAGAAAAAAAGATGTAAGTTGTTCCTGTGAGATGAGAGAATATTTTGGGTTGCACTGATATTAGACAAAATTTGGAGGCACAAGAGATTAAGGAAAGTCTCAGTTGGATACTATAGCTCTGAGGATAAAGATAAACTATGGGTATAGAACTCTGCAGCTGTAAATGGCTGTTGGTCTCCTGGATGCAGTTTTGCTGTTGACATTTTTAGAAGGGTAGCAAACAACAAGAGAGCAGTGGGAAAAGAGTGATTAATAAAACATAGGAAGAGGTACAGGAAACTCAATTTATTCAGTATGTTCACTCCAGTATAATGACCAGAAAAATCCTAGCAGATAGGGGTTTTTTTTTAATGTAGGAGGAACCAAAGTTGCAGTAAAAATTAGAATTGAAAATTTTAGGTAGATAAATTCAAAGGGCTTGTTTGTGAAATAGAAGTAATGAACTTTCCCTAAAGAGTTGAAGGAGCCCTCATCACTTGAAATTCTTGAACCAAGGTTGTATGCTATTTTGAATTCTGTACGGAATGTCACTGGGCAGTATCTTTGTACTTGGTTCTGAAGTTCTCTGTCCTGTTATGCAGAAAATCCCATTAACACTCCCCTCTGACTTCAAAAACTGCATTTCTGGTAATATTAAGATTTTTCTTCAAGGAGCAAAACACTCTGCAACTTCCTGAAATCTTGGCAGCATTTAGCATCTCCTATTTCCCTTCTATTCCATTGCCTAGTGAAGAGAGCAGTAACCAAAGGAGTTCCAAAGGAGAAACCTTGCTTGTATGTACATTCATAGGGGGACTTTTCCATGGATGTGTATGACAAATTAGGATGTACAGCTGTTTTGATATCTTACCTAAACTCCTGACTCATTGTTCACTTTGCATATTGAGATTTGGTCTGCAGCTATCTGCATTCGGGCAGGAAATAATTACATTTACATATGCAAACAAAATCATCTTCAGTAACCTAGTTCTTGGAAGCAAGGTCACTGTATTAAACTGATTACTTTTATCAAACTATCCTTAGGAAAAGGAAAGAGAGAGAGAGAAAGAGAGCAGACTTATACAGACTTACCTGGGCTTCCACAGCCCTTCAATAAGTGCTATATTTAGAAGCAAGGATTAAAAAGTTTGAGAGTGTGTTATATACTTGCTTGTGGAGTCTGATTCTAATTGCTTTTACTATCTTTGGGGATTATTTTCATGAAGTGAGGCATCACTCATCACAAATAATAGTGCCACAATTAAGCCTTTCAACAGCAGAGTCAGCAAGGAGAATTACCCATAACCCACAGTGAATAAAACTGCCTTTTTAAAACAACTACATTGAGAAAAAACAAACAAACAAAAAACCCCCAACAAAAAACAACAATGAACCCCCCCCCCCCCAAAAAAAAAAAAAAATCCTGAATTTCAGGCAAAAATTTTGATCATAAAAGGGCTTTTTTTGACAGATTTTACTATGATTCAGGAGCAAAAAGAAAAAGAACAAAATATACTAAATTTTAAATACTTCACAGATTAGCAAGATTTTTTTGTTTATTTGAATAGGAAAAAAAAACAGTGGGCTTTTTTTGATATTCCTGAACACAGAAGCCCTTGACTTTGCCTCCTTAACTAAGACATTGAGCACAGCGGTGGTCTCAGACATGTGACATTTTAACTTGTGTTCATTTGAACAAAGTATCAGACTTCAAAAATGTAACTCTTCAGACATGTTAATAACTGATTTAATGTTAATGAAATGTTACACTTTTCATGTCCTCTTTATGAAGTTATAACATCCTGTCATGCTGTCCTCTGTGCATTAGAAGTTCAGAACTGAAAGCCACACATACATTAAGCAGTCTGGCTCACAGCAAGGTGTTCAACTTGACATTTTGAAGAGCATGGATATTTCTATCCCCTGTTTTTTTCAACTTAATGCATGATAATTATGCATCTTAAAGCATTTTTATTCTATTTTATTGCTCGCTTTCCAAGCAGTATTTCTCTTGACTCTCACAGAACATATATTTCATTACAAGTATATTTTTTTCAAACTGATCCTTTGTGCACACTCTGATGCACCCACTGTTATTTCTCAGAATTTAATATGGGCTTTTTTTTTTTTAAATACCCCTCAGGTTCTTGTTTATGTCTTGATTTATGCAGACAATAGGAACAGAAATCTGTTCTACTGTAACAATTAGTATCATACATGCCATACATTTTTTGAATGCAACATGTACCTTAATATATTCATACTGTATGCTTATGAACAATGCAGGGCTGGGCTTCCTGTGTAACTTCAGCTCTGAAAAATTCAGAATCTGTCTCTGTTCAAGGACTGAAGCAGGACCATGGTTCTGCTTCCCTAATTTTAGGAACTTGAGTTTGTCTAAAACAACCAGCAGGACTAAGCTCCCACTGTATTTGCACCAAGTAACAAGATATTTGCCTGTGTTCTATAAGTATATCTGCTGATTCATTTCAGTCACACTCACAGGGTTTTTATTCACAAACATTTGTACAAGGAAGACCTTATTCAGATGAATAGTCCAAGAAAGGGAAAGAATCATGAATACTAGAAAGAATAGATTTATAGAGTATTCACTGCAAGTGAAAAGCATCACAGCCCTTTAGTAAAGCCTCTTTTTTTGCCTTTATCACAAGAACCATCAAAACCAGTAGATATTCATGTATAATTCATTAACAAACAAGGCAATTTTCCTGTTTATAATGCATAGGTCTCTCATTCTTGGAGCAGAAATAATACCATCTGATTTTGGTGATTAATCAAAATGCACAGTATAAATAGAAAATAATCATACTGACCAGTTATGAATAAATTCTACAGAAGGTTAAAGACTGTGCATATGAACTACTAAAAATGCACAAATGCAGAGATTTAATTAACAGCCTGCTCAGAGATGGTTTGCAGAATGACTATATTCATTGAGAAAAGTTGTTCTCTGTAGTTTGTAAACACAATAAATATTCACTTTTTATTGCATTTCTCGGACAAGCAAAATATGTTCATACACTCAGTCCTCCATGAAGATGGGAAAGTTTTGTTTCATATTAAAAAGGGGAATGGGTTAGTTTGACTACTTAGAATATAATCTTAGCTGTAGAAAAACAATGTGCAAATGCAGAATCCAAGAAGGATGGAATATAAATGAGAAAATGCGAAAGAAGATATTACATAGGCAGACTAATTCATAAGATTTGAGTTCCTGTGATTTTACAGTTCCTGTACAGTTATTGTTGTGCCTGCCCTCTGCCTAAAGGGCTTATTTTTCCACAATACTCATTTTTTTTCCTTCAGTGGCCTCCAGGCATAAATCTCTTGTCTTCCTGAAATCATCCCTACCCTCACTTCTCAGTGGCAATAATACCTCATTTGCCAACAAAAACAACCAAACTAATAAAAACACGGGACAACAAAACCCCCAAAGAAAAGCACTTACACGATGCTTAGCACCTCGTCACATTTGCTACCTACCTGGCTAGGCAAGAAAAGCGGGTTGTGCTGACTTGCAAGCTCTGTTTGTGCTGCTTGTCTGGCTCAGGTACATGTTCTGCCTGGTGGAACACCAAGCCAGCCCAACAGAAAAAGTTGTAGACACATTTTAACCTTCCCTCTGTGGATGTAGTAATGGGGTGTTTTCTCCTCTTCCCTGTTTTGTCTCTTCATGAAATTTGTATGATTTTAATATCTAGATGTCTCTGTTAAATTTGATTAAAATCTGCCAGCAGGCTCAAAAATTACATAGGAGAAGGAAAGGAGTTACACAGAAAGAGATATAATATATCAAGTCAGGCAGTAGAATGCTGCAAGCCTTTTTTTTTTTCTTACAAAACTCATCTAAAGCTCCTGTAATACATAGTTAAGTACAGAGTGTTAAATATTTATTTACTGGCTAATTAATACACAAAATATGGGATTGAGAACAATCTCACAGTTTCTGATAAACACTAGCTGTAATTGAAAATAGCAGTTTTTCAAAGACATAATGCAATATAGGATTGTGGCAGGTCACAGCAGGCAGGTGGTTACTGTAAAGCCTTAAAAGCTTGCAGGAAAGTTAGTGGTAGTGGCCTAAGAAACCCGTGTGATCTTCAGGCTGGTGGGAATTCAAAGGGGGTGGCACATTTAGCTCTGGTGGTTTTTCATTGCTTTGCAACCAAGCAGCCCAGGAGTGACATGAGCAGCTCCAGCTATTGAAAGAGAACGTGGACACAATAAATCTATCAGGTTCTCTGCCTATGGGCTAAGGCATCCTTTGTACCAGTCAGTGAGGTGCCTGCCTGTCTCTCCATTATAAATTTCTGTGCATTTCCTGAACATACAAAAAAAAAAAAAAAAATGCCAGAAGCAAATAACCAAAAAAACCACTACATTCTCTTACTGGAATTGCAAGTAGATTGTTATGATTCTTAAAAGAAATCACCTTCTGACTGGTGGAAATGCCTCCCAGTGTTCACACTTAGCATGCTGAGAACTCAGGGATTTTTCTTCCACCTGTGATAACAATTTGGAAGTTTCTTACTGTTAGAAGAACAAAAATACAGAGCAAGTTCCTCTTTGGTTCCCTCCAAAATACCCAAAACTCCAGCTCTTATGAATAATAAGTTAGCCTGATGCTTTCTTATTAATGACACCTCTTCCTTTTGGAAGCCATTGGCCAAGGCTTTCTCTGCCAAGTGCTCTACAAACTTAAAACGAAAAGAGTGTCCCAAGCAGAAGTGTTCACAATTTCAAGTATAAGACAAAAAAACCCCAAAGACTATGGATGGTGGGACAACATAAATGTTACAAGTGTGTAGCACTAACTTTATTTAGGATACTTTACAACTCTGGGCTACCTGTTTATCACGTATTTCACTTTGACTGGCTGCTTTTGTCTTCTTTCACTAATGTTTGTGGGTTTAAGACCCATACTGCATTTGATTCTACTTGCTTTATAGATATGTATTTGATATCATGCCCAGTTTTAAAGGCAAGTAGAGAGAGAAGTGGCCCAAAAATAGTATTTCCTTCTGGTTTCTGACTTGTATTTCTTACCCAATCCCAGCCCAAGACCATTTTCTCCTCAGGCAACAATCCTTAATATCTTCCATGCAAAAGTACTGTACACCTGCAAGAGAACAGTATATCTAAGAATTAATTTCCTGCACACAGGATTTAGTATAAACTCCCTTTACCTTCTTACATTGTGTCTTGAAAGTACAGAAGCCCATTAACTTTGGATTGTGATTTTGTCGCCTTTTTTTGCTCCAGCAAGGACTACAGCAAACACAGAACTACTAAAGCTTGTAGATTGGTTTTACTCACCCCAACTTTAGATTTCCATACTTTTGTCTTTTCAGCTAGTTTCTCTGCAACATATAAGGTATTAACAACTCTTTGTGTATTCCAGTTTTTCTACAGAGCTGGATGAAAGGGTGGATGCTGTTTAATTGTCATACAATATATTCTGCATTTGGTTCCCAGTGCAAGCAGTTACATTTGCTGATAACAAAATGCATTTATCTTCAATGACATTTTGGATAGCTCCACAACCTGCTGTGTATTCTAATGAAACCTGTATCACTACCAATTAGACACCTGCAGAAGAAGTGGGCTATGCAAATACCTTGCCCCCCAAATGCTATTTTCCCTCTCTCATTAAGCTTTCAAACTAAATTATATCACAGCTAATGGCTAAAGACTTTCCCCTCAAATTTCAGTATTGCATGGAATTTAGCCAAATATCTCGCACAGACTTTAAGTTGTGTGCTGCAAGTCTTTCAAAACGTATTTTCATTCTTCCCATATGCTTAACCCAACCCTGCCCTTGTCCACCTTCCTTTTCTTTCACTGACACACAAGCAGAAATTCACTCCCTCCCACCCTCCATCACTGTGACAAGGTATTCTGGTGGGTTTAGAAAGCTGTAGATTATTGCTTTGTTTTCCCCCTCTGGAGGTTCTTGAACTCAAATGTGACTAGATGCAAGTCAGGCTTGCTTTAAACAAATATTTGTTGATTATATATACAAGATAGAGATTAAATAGAGGGTATCTTGCTTATGAGGTTATATTTCCATCAAAGATACCATAAACCTTGATATAAAATCAAACGTGGCTTACAGAGTTGCCACAAATCCCAAGATGGAACTGTATCTTGGTAATTCACACTTACCAGTTTATTTCATGCCAGTCTCAGGACCTGCTCTAAGCCCTGCCAGGGATACAGTCCCCATCTTGTTCCCAGGAATGTTGCATTAACCTTTCATCTGCTCTGGGCTCCTGCTGTTGCTGCCCCATATTCCAATTTGTCTGGCTCCTGCTCTGGTTGCTTTCATCTCATTCTCCAGGGTGCTCTCTGCTGAATGCTTTGGCAGGAGCTGTAAGCATTAACCCATATCTATTAATTACACATGCAAGCACGTTTCTGAAAGCATGCTGTGCGTTCATAAGTCAAAATTGGATTATGAGATGCCTAAACTGTTTGTGCCCACAAGTGAGTTAAAATATGTGATCATCTCTGAAAATGTGGACTGCACAGATTTAGAAGTAAGCTTTAGATTTCCCCTTTGAAATTTTGGCCATAGCATTTCTAGAAGAAAAATGCATCAGGAACAGCTACACAGAAACTTTAAAATCTTAAAAGACAGAAGGAGGGTAGTGATTAAGTATTTTATTGAATCTTGACGTACTATCACTTAAACAGGATCCTCTACACGTCAGTTATTTTAACATGCCACAAAAAAGCCATCAGTACATTGCAGAAAGAAAATATATGTCCTTAAACGTTGGACTATCCCAGCCACAAAAGTGAGGGTTACTTCATTTTTGCCTATCTGCTTTTATCATAAATACTGGATATGCATATGTCTTACACTTTTTTATTGGGCAGTTTCAGTGAGACCCGTTGTAAGAAAACCCTTGGTTTGTGTAAATCACAATGGAAATTAATGTCATTCTATCTTCATGAATGTTCTTGTATTCTAAAACCAGAAAGCAGAGAAAAGGCTGGATCTGGTGTTGAGCTTCAGATCACATGAACTTAATATTTTAAGTAATAGCCAAAGATGGAATGAATTTAAGGCATTATACCTCACTTTGGCTGACCATAAAACAATAATGTTGTGGATTAATCCCTGTGGGCAGGTCAGGTCCACACAGACACTTGCTCACCTCCTCTTCCCAGGGTCATGGAGAAGATGATTAAGATTAAAAGTGAGAAAATTCCTTGGATAAAGACAATTTAATACGTAAAGCAAAAGTTTTGTCCACAAGAAAAGCAAAATCAGCAAAAAATGTCAAAAAATAATTTTAAAATTTTCACTTCTAGTAGCTTTGAAAAAGGCAGAAGTTTGGACAGAAGTGTTGCTCTGATAGAAACATCACAGCATTGTCTTTGTAGCTAGCTCAAAAACAGCAAGAAATTTGCACAGTAATGTTAACTACAAATATTGCCTTTAGCACAGTTCAATATAGCTGGCTATAAAGTAGCATTTACAATGTGTGCTTATCCTTATCACAGATATCTCTGCTCAAGGGGCAAACTGTGAAAAGGGATGTCAAATGACTATTTAGTGAGCAAGGCTTGTGTTTATTCTCTGAATGTTTTTTTGGTATTTCTTTTGTTAGCTTACAGTAACACCTGTCTAGGTGACAGAAAACATTTGTGTTTTCTTTATTTGCTACTGCTCACAAAACCTCAGGGAACAGAAGTGTGTAATTATCCTGAGTCTCAAGAATATGAAAATTTTAGATATTGCAAGACACCCCATTGCTAACCTGCTTACCTGAAATATTTTTCTGACAGCACACAAGAATTTCTTGAATCACAAGCAGGCACTCTTTTCTGTCTCAGAATTAAATTAGTTTTGGTCAAAATATATTTCTATTTCTGTTGTTAATTCCTTGTTGAGGAAGATATATTCCTTTTGTTTTCTATACAGTGTGCATAAGAAGGTGAGAGAAATTTAAGACATTAGTCTGAGTGCACTGTTTTTCTACCATAGTCCTCGCCAAAAACAGAGGGCAGTGACTGGAAAGATTGCCCGAGATAGGGTAAGGGAGTTCAGCACCCAGCCCCCACTGAAAGAAGTAAACTGTGCTGCTTCATAGCAGTAACTTCAGCCTCTTTCAAATATTGGTGTACAGTTGCTCAAGTTCCTAAAAACTGCCAACTATTTGTTTTAGTAATTGTCTCTGTAATATTTTGTGTTTTGCTTGAACTCGTGTTCCTGTAGACAAGATTCTTCATGCAAATGCCCTTCTATCATAGGAATATCCTCATGAAGGATCTACAAAATATTAAGTAAAAAATGTTTTAATTACAACCCTCACATTCATTAAAAAAACATTTGAAGTCTTGGCAAAACAGTACCCAAAAAGTTTCAGAAACCAGCAAAGGGAAACATTTTTTTTCTTAAATGTTCACATTTTTAAACTTAATCTCAGGATTCTGAGAGACAGGCTCAAGATTTTTATATGTTTGAGATTGTAAACCAACCCAGATACACGGGGAGAAATTTGGATTGAACTCCTTCTCTCACAGTTATTCTGTATTAGAGTGCATCAGTGGAAGGACTCCCTAACAAGTCTTTCCATCTCTCTCCACAAAATACCTACTCATATTCAGGTGAATAGCCCTGTCAGGGTCCCTTTGGGCTATCTAGTGTATTATGACCTGGTAGCAACCATCCAAACACTGACTTCTATAGCTATTGAAGAGATCTTGGCATCTATCACCAACCTGAAAGGAGGTTGTAGTGAGGTGGGGTTGGTCTTTTTTGCCACATCTGAAGTGAAAGGATGGGAGGAAATGGCCGTAAGTTGCACCAGAGGAAGTACAGATTAGATATTAGAAAACAAAATTTTCACTGAAATACTGGTTAGGCATTGGAATAAGCTCCCCAGGGAGGAGATGGAGTCACCTCCAAGGAAATGAAAATGCTCGAGAGGCATCTGGATGTGGCACTTGGGGATGTGGTTCAGGGTTCTTACAGTGGTGCTGGGGTGATATTTGGACTACACAGCCTTGAAGGTCCCTTCCAGCCTTGATGGTTCTGTGATTTTGTGGTCTTCAGAAGGTTATTAATTTCATCTTACCCTCTGGGTAAGAAAGGAGTTTAGGTGATAGACTGTAGTCTGTCCTTTGTATGACTAAAATTAGCTGGATTACACTCCAGTCTTTGTTGGTAACATTACATAATGATCGCATAATTAAGAAGCATTTCTGTACAGCAAATACTGCTTTATCATTTTTTCTTTTGTTTTACAGAACAACTAAAGGATTGTTATTGATCTGGAAGAATCACAATCAATAAGTATTATAGCTACTCAGTGACTAGATTATTAGAAAAATAAATTAGGAACCATCCTGCTTGCAAATAACCATTATTTCACATGATGGGTAGAAAAATAATTGTATACATGTCATGGCATATTGTTCATTTGCAAACACAGAGGGACCTTTTCTAATCCTATACATTTCATTTATTGATCAGAGATCATGATAAAGTGGTTTCTTTTGGAGTGTTCTTTGTCTGAGTCCTCTCTTTTAAATTAAGAATCTATTTTACATTACCACAACCCAACATAAAAGCTATGTGCCCGTGTGTGTACAAGCAAGTAACTTCTTTCTCTTCTGTTTCAACATAACTGTTATTAACTTATTAAGAAAAAATAATCAGTTTTCATCTTTCTCTAGCTGATCTTTGTGTTCAGGTGTAGCAAACATGCTGCTTCCTGTTGTAGCTTATGCTACAGGCGAATCTGACATTTTCATTTGTATATCATGTGCATCTTGAAATAAAGAAGTGATGGCTGATCTCCATGTTGAAAGCATTATGTTGCTATTGCTCTGTAGTTTGTTGGTTTCCTTTGTTTTGTTTTTCTTTGTTTCCTCTGGAAGCTGTCACAATCTGCTGTGAAAAAGTTGTGTGTTAAGGAGGAAAGAAGAAGTAGACATTTCACAGAGGCTGGTGCAGAGTAAAATGGTGACAAAGCACCAGCACAGAGATTCAGGCCTTTGTGTTCTCAACAAAAAGAATACACCAAGGTAGCCATAGATTCCCTGTGTGGTAATTTGCTCCTCCCAAGCACAGCTGGCACTTAGGGGGTTAACCGAGGAATGACAATGTCTGAAAATAAAAGTGCTTGTCCTTAAGCAAAATAGAAAGGGACCGTGGTGGAGAAATACACAGAATTCAGTATACAGAAAGAGGTTTCCAAACTGTGATATGCACAGTTCTGGTCCTCTTTGTAAATAGCAATAATCAAAAGCATCTGGCTGCCTATGTATATGCCTTTGGCTTGCTTGGTAAATGCCAACTCACAGATAATCACATGAAAACAGCTGGGAGAACTGAAAGGAAGAGGATAGAGGCAGAAAAAAGAGGATGACTTTGTGGAAAGTGGAGAAAGCACAGAGGCTGCCACTGTGGTACAAGGGAGAGTGATGTTTGGAAAAAGACTTTAAGGACAAAATATTCCTTATGCTGATATTTTCATGAGGCCATTTTTAATGCAAAACTGTCTAAAAAATTCAGTTACTATAAGGTAAATTTTGGATGCCAAATCAATACAAATTATTGCTGCTCAGGTCTGTCTCATATTTTCACTGTACAATGAGTTGAAACGCATCAGCTGCCTAAACATATCTACAGGGAAGTGCCAGGGCAGAGAACTAATCAATAAATGACCACAAAACTTAAGGGAAAAAGGGTTAAAAATGTTAGGCTAATCCATCCCAAAACTTATGATAGTTCATCCTTAAAAGTCAAATAGTACATGTGTGGTCCAGGAAGGATTTGAGGACAAAACAGGGGTATGGGGAAGCACAGGGCCTGTCCTGTTGTCAGCCTGCATATCTCAAGCCCCTCGTCCTGTGTTCAGCACGGGAGTGCAGTGCTGGCAGCATGTACAGCACTGACCAGTCCTGCCTGTAAGTGGAACAGATGGAGCACAAGTGCTGCAATGTGCTGACAGGAGACCCTTTTACTTCCTTTCCCTCACAGGGTGCATCTGACCCCTGATATTACACGTCCCACCAATTAAAAAGCATGATATCTCTATATCTTTTTTGAGATTTTTCTCTTGTTGTCTATATCATCTCATTGCCTTCCTCCTCTTCTCCAACCCCTTCCACATCTGGGAGAAAAAGAGCTTTATAAGAGCCAGGTTGCTCTTGGTCTTCTGAAGTAAATAAGACAAACCTTTTGCTTTTGAAAGGCACCCTGGGCTTTTAGCTCCCCTTTTCAGATTTCTCATGTCTAGCCAGATTTGTGCACACCACCAGTTCCTGCACCTCTAGTAGGAAAACTGTGGAGAAATGTGAAATTATTCTGCATCCAGCAACAAATGGTCCTCATTACAACTTTAATATATGCTCTCACACTTTATGGGTTGTTTCTCCTGTTATGTTAATTACTTTTTAGTGACATGGGAGAAATTTTCTTCTAATTTCTAAGTATGCATTTATTTTTCCCTGAGAACCCAGTGCCCTGATAGGCAGGTTCAGTTACCTTACACGCTCTTTTTTGTTTTTCCTCCATTTGGAGAATTGTCACGTACCAGTGCCTGGAGAAGTTTATGAAGCACTAAGTTCATTATTGCCTTCAACAGACATTTGCAGATACCCTTTGGGATAACAGAGATGACCTTGAGGCACTGAGAAAACCACACCATTGCACAGTCCCAGTGATCCATCCCAGGATGAGCCAGGGGAGCTGTACTATCAGGGGGCCTGAGAACAGCATTCACACAGAATAAGAGCAAGCCTGCTGCAGTGGTTAATAGCAGTGTGCTCATGGCACCACGTTCAAACCCCCCCACAGTATATATACACCACAAAAGCTTTTTCTTTGGATGGCTTTCATTGCATAAATGCTACGGATTTGCTACTTTTCTCTCTTTATTACCTTAAATCCTAATGTATCAGTCTGTGGCACTAATGTATGTTGCAAAATATGCAACATGGCTGATGTAATAATCACATTTACAATTGATTGATAATTTCTGAATCCTTAACTCCAGAAATTTAATGCTACATTAGGTCTTGTTTTTGCATTTAAAAGATAAGACCTTTTTGCACAGTATTTTGCTTGAAAATAATTGAATGTTTGGCTCTTGCAGTGTAATCAATGCCACAATGTAATTTTTTTTAGGTTTGCCTACTGTATCATTCTTTTTGAATCAAAGTGAGTGTAGCATTCAGAAAATATTCCATGTTTCTAATCTACAGAATATTGCAGGTAGTATCTACTCTCCAGCATAATGCAGGTAGTACCTCTTCTCCAGTCTACAAATTTCCTCCTCTTGGTTTTATGAAGGTACAGATTCGGGAGACCAGAGAAGTAATTCATTCCCTGTACTGATCCAGTCTCTGACCTTGCATCAGATGTTTAAAGCAAGCAAATATTTCTTCCTTCCTCTTATCTCTGACAGATTTCATAAAATAAGTCTGTGTGTAGTGGTAAAAAAACATTTATAAGGGACTAAAGAAAGAACTCATCTTCCTTTCTGTAACAAATGTAAGCAAAGAATGAAGCACCGTAATAGGAAAACATAAGAATACTTTGAGAAATGCTGTTCTCTACTGCAGAAATGCATATGATGTCCTGTACTTAAATGGTACTCTGAGATGTTCAACATATGTGTCTAAAAACTGTGCACAGATCAAGAAGTGAGAAAGAAGCAAATGTGTTTTCCTGGAAATGTGACTTTTAGGATGCAGCACTAGAAATGGCACATGCCAATGACTAGATGTCCAAATTACCACCTTCCCATCTCACCCTGACTAATAGTCTTACCTTAAAAAAAAAAAAAAAAAGGGCAAAAAACCAAACAAAAACAAAATCCCAGCAACCAGACCTTCCAGAAGATAGCATCTGCCTTCTAGAAAATTTTTCTTCTTTCAGAAATAAGATTTACAGGTACTCTACATCAGCACAAAATTAATTTATGCTCTGTTCCTGTGCTTATTCATACATTTCCCACTACTCCCTGAAGGAGAAGAGGTCAGGAAGTTATTCCTGGTACCTACCTGCAGCTGTCTCTGTAGAACACTGCATCCTTAAAAACAAACTTAATCTTTCCTATGGTGCTAGGAAATATGAAAGTACTATCTCCTGCTAAGGAAGTGGAAGAAAGAGAACTGGTTTGGTGTTTTTTCTCCCCAGTTATTAATATACTTTTTCCAAATCTTGGAAATCTGCACAGATCTTTTGGATCTTGGTGCCAGTGCTCCTGTTAAACATGTCCTGAAATCCAAGTAATATAATGTTTTCTTGCTTAATTCTTCTGGCCTCTTCATAGTCCAGTAAAGGAGAACATACTCTTGAGAAAATTTTAAACAATGTGAATACCCTTGCCTAATGACTATTACAGAGACCATCAAGAGTGAGAGAGTGCCAAGAGGAAACATGTCAGATGTTGTTCAAAACACTAAATAAAGACACATCCAAAAGTGTATTGGATAAAACTGGCTTTATAAATTAAATACCCTGCCAGAAGGTTTAAGCCAAGTCACCTTTTGTCTGTTGAGATGGCTGCCTTGAGAATCCTGTGAAAATTTATTTAAATCTCCCCAAAAAGCAGATTTTGCCAATTGAACACATGGACTACAGTTCTGCAATATTTATTTATAGCAGTAGAACTCAGTCTATAAACAAGCAGTACACCCCATGCCATTTATTATGTTATCTGTACTTTACTGTGATTAGAACAAACAGCCAGATCAGTCCTACTTCTTGTATTTACAAAGTAGCCTGATAGACAGTCAATACAGCACTTTTCTGTGAGGGATGAGAACAAACTGTCCAAAGCAGGCTTCTCCCAGCCCCTTTTCTCTTTTTGATCATTACTCCCTTCTTTAATGTTGTTTTCTGCCAAAAAAAAGCACCATATGACCTTTGAGAAATGTCAGGAAAACATTATTTTCTCTGTGCCACTCCAGTTTGCCGACATCCTTACTCCAAGCCCAGCTCAGAGAAGTGTCTCTGAGACAAGTCGTGCTAAAATGCTTCTCACTGCACTCTTGGGGGTGCCACGCACCCCTCCTGACCTTCTCTGACTGCTAAATGTGGCTGTGGGAGTCTCACTAATGAACAGCACTGCACCATCTGTTTGGCTCCCACTGCTGCACCTCCTTAGGGTGAGGGAGAAGCAGCAAGCAAATGCCAGTCCAATGCCTCTGTCTGACTCACAAAGCAATGCAGCTGCTGCTTCTGTGCTTTCTGCTCTTTTTTTTTTCCTCTCCAGAATGACTCAGACGCATTATTTTTCAGAAATAATTCAAAAGTGTAGAAAACTTAAATAGAATAGAAGTAAATTCATCACGGCATCTGTGATAGAAATAAACAAAGGAAAATTCAAACAGTCAAATATTGTATCTCTTCTGCATACATGACTGTGTACAGGTGTCTTTGACTTAAGAATATGAATTTCAAACGGGATAAAAAGTTATATGTGAATAGTTACAGAAGTACATGTTTTGGGTTTTTATGATCCCTCAAGTTTTGACAGCTGAATCTAAAAAACAAAATAATGGGCATAAATTTTGTATCAGGATTTATACGTTGTACTCATTCAGTAAAAGGAAAAAGAAAAAAAAGGAGATATACTCCTTTAATTTTATTGCACTTCCCTCCTTTTAAAATCCTTGGGTCAAATTCTTTCTTCTTTCTTTTCTGTATAGTTTCTAGTACCTTTTTACACAACTGTGTAGTATAGATTTTACACTGTATGATAGAAGGACAGATAAAGCTTTACCATGATATGTAGACCAGTATACTCAGGCTTTATGTACACCAAGTAAGATATTGACATTCTGAAACTATTTTAGTTGGTGCTTAGGCAAGTGAAGGAAAAGGCTTCTTTTGCATCTCTTTGAAAGGGAATAAGTCTAGCAGAGGACTGGGCTGGGTGTCCTGTCCTTTCTGATGGACAGCAGAGTGTTGCTGTGCTCCTGGTCGAGCAGCCTGAAGGTGATGTGGTCAAACACTCAGATGGGGTTGGCTGATACAAGACAACCTTTTTGGTTACAGCAAATCTTCAGACCTGGGTTAGGGCAGTCCTGTTTGAAACAAGTAAAGTAAAACAAGTAAAGCAAAAGAAAAAAAAAAAAACAAGTTTGCTGACAGTAAACAAGTAAACTCTCCTACGGTTTCCTTGCTTACTGTCAGCAACACCTGTGTTGGTTCCATGTTATATTTATGCAAAATCACACTGGGCTTGGGTCAATGAAGACCCACATTGGTGCCAGTCCTGAAGTCATGATGGACAAAGCTCCTTCTCTCCACTGATCAGGGCAAGTCCTAGGCCTGTCCTCTGTTGACATCCAGGTCCTTCACACAGCTGTCTCTCTCTTGCCTTCGTCCTGAGAGCTCTGCAGTGTCCTACTGCAGTCTGTAGTCTTGCCCTGTCAGTCTGGATGCTTTTTCTGTATTGCCACACTCTGAATAAAAAGGAGCTGTGTTTTGGCCCTCCTGAAAACAGCATGACTGCTCCTACACAGCAGCGTGATGCAAAGAGACACGAGAAAGAGAAGGCAAAAATAAAAGCCTTTCTCATCCCAACCTCTTCATGTTCCTTGTGTTCACAGTTTACAGAAAAATGCAAAATAGAATCTATGTAGAGAGGTTTTCCCTGCTCTCTGGGGGAAGTAGGATGCTAACAGTAATGAGGAAGCAATTTTTGCCTTTCGAGTGGGACTAAAGTCCAAACTGGATTAGATGTGGTATAGGACTATACTTTTCTTTACTTTCTGCAGGTGTGTGCAATTTAAAACCAGCAGAGCCATGGCCACAGTAAAAGAAAACACAAAATGGAAACAAACCACAGTATTAAAAGCAAATAAAAATCGTGCCATTTTTGTGCCAGACACAGTCAGAGACATAAAAGAGATGTTAATTAGTTACGTGTTCCTTGCTTTCTGAGGCTGTTTGCTCCCTGCTCTGCATTTTGCAGCTCCTTATAGGGTTGAGTGTTGAGCAACAGAGTGGGAGCAGATGCTATGCTTCCTTTGTGAGCACCTATGCCAGTGACAGGATTTGAGCTTATCAGGCACATGTTTTATTCACTAAGGCTAAGAAGCCATTTTCTGTAAAGTTGGATATTGAATGATGGAAGAGGTATCTTGCATTAATTTTATACTGGGGGGTTGCCAAAAAAAGATCAAATGTATTTGGCACATGAGATATGAGAATAGGTGCATTTTGATAATAGTGCAGAGAAATATATGACCTTATTAGATTGTATCCCCCCAAATCTTCCAAAGCAAGAAGCACAATTACATTAGAACCCTCCAGAAACTCAGTAGATTTCCCTGGATTTTTATGCAGTCATGTACTGTCCAGCTATTAAAACCCTGTCCAATGAACATGGTATTGTATGATATACTTCAAAGTCTAGGCTTTAGGTACTATCATAAAATTATTTATTTGGGAAAACTGTAAAGGTAAAACAGCATTTGCAGACTGCTCACATGAAAATACCTACACATGAGTCTTTGGGCTTCATTAGAGATCCATGAAACACCTGTTATATTTCTCAGGCCTTGTGTGAAGAGAACTGACTATAGGGAGGAGCAAAGCAGGAGGAATAGATAAAATTAAAAATTAAAAAAGAAATTTAGTCACTGCTTTTAGACCAAGTTTGCATTTCATATAAAAAGGCAAAAATGTTTCATTTGTGGCCAACACTGGCACTTACCATGATTTTTGTGGTTTGATTTTTTTAATTAATTAAAAACTATGTAGTATTTTTGGTATTTATATTTTTACCAGGAAAAAAAAAAAGGATACAGTTTTGGCACTTACTGCATGCAAGACATGAAATTTAATCAATCCCCCTGTCACCTGTATTTGTCTATCTACAGGGAAAAATATGGTAATACCATCAGCAATTTGAAATAGCTGTCATTGAATTATGATTATGATTCACCAAGGGCAAACCAGGCTTGACAAACCTGATCACCCTCTATGACAAAGTAACGTGCTTGGTCCATGTAGGGTTAGCTGTGGTCATTGTCTGCCTGGATTTCTCCACAGCTTTCTCCACAGCCTCCTCCTGGAGAAACTGGTGTGTTATGGTCCAGGCAAGTGGTGTGTGCAGTGGTTGGGGAAGAGGCTGACCAGCTCACCCAGAACACCTGGCTGGTAAATTACTCCATTCCAAACTGGCAACCTGTCACAAGTGGGGATCCCCAGGGATCGATACTGGGCTCAGCACTGCTTCCTGCACTCATAAATCATGTGGGAGATAGGATCAAATGTACTCTCATGACATTTGCCAGTGAGACCAAACTGAATGGGAAAATGAAGACTTTGGAAGGGAGAGCCACCCTGCAGGAAAACCTGGACAGGCTGAAAGAGTGGGATAAGAAGAACCTTACCAAGTTCAACAAGATCTTGCACCTGGGAAAATGTAGTCCAGGAGTGTAGCACAGGCTGGGATCTATCTACCCAGCTGGATCTATCTACCTTTCTCTGTGGAAAGGGAACTGAGGGAACTGGAATCATCACCCCAGGGAAGTGGAGGATTCCCAAACATTGAGCAATTTTGAAATTCAGCTATACAGGATGCTGAGCCATTTTGACTAGACCGTGCTTTCACCAAGAAAGGTTGGACAAGATGATCCTTAAGATTCCCTTCCAAGCTGGTATTCTATGATTCTAAGATGAAATTCCATTTTATTCATTATGGGTGCCTAGTGTCTTACTGTTGCATTGACAGCAGCCTTAAATTTTGTTGTTGTTGCTTGGATTAAAAGACGAAGCAGGAGCAGGTGTAAGAAAACCAAATCTCAGGACTCAGGATGCCCTCTTCCTCTCTGCCTGCCTCCTACCTGCCTGCCTTTTGCTTCCCCAGCACGTGAATCGGTGGCCTCAGGCAGAAGACACCAATACATCTTTCTCACTATGACACCTAGGGCAACTTTTTTAAATTGCTGTGGTAAAATCTTATTTAGGGTTTCCAACTATAATAAAAAATCAGACCTCCAAGAATTTTGTTCCTGCAGTGGAGAGCTGAGTAGCACCCAAGATGAAACACAAGCTTTCTCACTGGGGTGGGATTTACTGTGTCACCAGTCATACAACAGCGAGCTCCTTAAATACCGCTTTTTGCTCGAGCATGCTTTCTGAACATGCTGTGGTATGGCATTAATAGGAGAGGAGACCACAAAAGTTATTTAAATAGATATATCAGATTTATGTAGCAAACAAGATGTACTAAATTCTCTTAGCTGCATAAAGGCTTTTTTTAAAAAGTTCTTTATATGGCAAATAAGATACAGAGACAAAAAATTACATTAAGTCTTCATAAATTATGGAGTCCTGTTTAAAAAAATTATTTATGCAGGTAATTCTATTAATGGTATTGATAGCTATCTGCATAAATCCCAGCCTTTCTAATAGGAAAATATGTTTTTACATCCAAAATGCATCTGGACATCAAATAATGTAGCACTGTAATCCTTGCTCTCAGTTAGGAAGACGAGGATGGTGTTCTGTATGTAATTATCATATACATTAAGGAATAATGCAACAAGATATTTTCAAGGGATTTTTTAATAGAGTGAAAAATAATATGTTTGGTTATCTTTCAGAAAGACAAAGCAAATATGGCCTATGAGGTCTCATTTATTTTCTGTTCAAATCATTTTTAACATTTGGAAATTTAAAAATCTTTTTGAGATGAGTTAATTTATTTTTATCAAACAGGAACAAGTTTGTGTAGAAGGGGTATTAAAAAATTTCCAGATAAATTTCTTAAAGTACCCAACAACTGAAATATGTGTGGGGACTTTGATAATTCCTGATGAGTGTACTAGAGCTCTAGCCAAATAGTCAGTAGAGAATAGGATCAAATGCTAATATTTGATTAAGTTCCTCTAGAAGTTTTCCTTGAGATTAGGTCAGAATCCTATCCAGTTAAACCTGGATAAGGAACATGTTTTCAGAAGATTTGTGGGGTGGGTGGGAGGTGGTAGGGGAAGAAACATTTATTATTTTGACCAAATATCCTAACCAAAAAAATGGTTTGTTATTTGCAAGTTGTAGAACTGAACTCAAAATTGGAAGAAGTGTGTGGGTCTTCATCAACTGCATCCTGACTCTTGTAATTTTAACAATGTTTTTACTTCCAGAAAATGAAGGATGAATGTGCCCACAGCAGCATAGCTGTACTGGGAGGGTGTATGCCTCTACTACAGCCTTATGTGTCTAAATGACCCTGCTCCCAGTGTTGTGATGCTGCAGCTCAGTGGTTAACCAAGCTAGCTGAGACCTGCTTAAATCTTGGCAGGCCCTGCAGCTCCTCTCTGATGTAGCCTCAGAGGGCTTCACGGTCCATCCAATAGCGCTGCATCCCATGGCAAATCCTCAGGTGCTTTCCTTGCAGAGACACACATGCCCACCCCAGCTACTTCTGTCTTGGTGTCCCCTGCTTGTTTCCTGCACGGATTGCATTTTGCCTTTTACACTGAAACAGTAAAATGCTTGTGTGTGATGGTCAGCTGCTGTCAGGAGGTCTAGAGATGCACTTCTCAGAGGGATCTGTTTCTAGGTGGTGGATGTCAGGTGCATGCTGGGCAGCAGAGCAGGAAGCAGGAGCAGCAAGTCCATCCACTGAGGAGCCAAGCACTGGTTAATGCTCTCGGTGTGACATGGAACCCAGTGTCCCAGGCAATGCTACAGGCCACAGAGCTCCTCACTGCCTGGATGTACCTGCTTGGGTGGGCATTTACACCTGTGTTGCTGTGTAGGGGTTTTTTGCTAGAGAAAAATTGCCTTTTAACTTTCAATCACCTAGATAAAGTCTCTTCGATACTTCTACATGTATTTAGCCAGAGATTTATATCATCATTTCAAGGGACATTTGAATCTTATTTCTGCTACATTTATTAATTATGTTATGTCTTCAAATAATATTTATTGTGTTCAGTGTGACCACAACAATTTTATTGCTCTCCATTATATGTTAACTTGGAGAAAGTAATCCAACAGTGCTGCAAATTACTCTTTGCTGAGGGAGTGGAAACATGATAACAGCCAGAAACTCTGGCTGTCTGCTGGTAGAGGTAGGAAAAAAGAAGCCTATAGGTACAATGTTCAGGACAAAGCATTCTGTGGCTTATAGGCACACTGAGCATGTTCTGGAATGACTGGAAGGATTAAGCTGAAAAAGAACAAGCAGAAGGGGAAAAAAAGGATGATGCTTTTATTGTTTGTCTCTTACAACTGACAGGAAAGATCTTTAAAAAGTAGTCTTTGAAGAGGGTTGTCTAGTTCTGTTTATTTTATTGCAAGTCCATGCCACTGCTGTGTTTTTTGACATATGTTCCTTCTCTTAAACATTTCCACCTGTTCCAAAGTAATCAATGCATCTGTTTCTGTATTCCTCAGGCTTACATACACTGTGCAATCATTCTAACTAATATGCAGGGAGAAATTTTGTTTCATTTACATGCAGTTGGTTGCCTTCACAATTCTCCAAGGAAAACTTTTGGAAAGGTGAAATATCAGACACAACCTTCAGAGGATGAAAACAAACATGGTACCCTACCTCCCAAGGAGACCACTTGCAGAATAACAACTGTGGTGAACTGCACCCACTGCTGAGCAAACACATGTCAAAGCCTCACTTTCTGCACTCAGAATTACTTTGGGATTGTTTGTTTGTTTTTCAATTGTTTTGCACTCCAAAATTACAGTAGGATACATGAAAACCAACCCCATTTAAGTCTTTGTGTCAAATTTCACATCAGGGTTTTATCTTACATTGCAACAAAGGGAATAATTTCTGATGTGCTTTAATATATGCTGCTGTATCTGCTCAGAAAATGAGGCAGTTCTTATGAAATTTCACACAAAAATTATATATAATTATCTCCCCTCTACAAGGGAATGTACTAGGCTGAATACTTGTAAAGAGTATTTAATGCTATTTAAAAAGATAAAAATGTAGGCAGACAGATTTACATTTAAATCATATTTCAATCAACCTTAAAGGTTCAGTTTACACAGTGAGGGTATGAAATGTTAGCTCATTAAATATGCACAATGTTTTGCATTGCATGAAGGATGTGGATTGTACTTTCAGTTTCCAAGCAAATTAAACCTGCTGTCAGTAAGTACACTGGAGCAGGATACAGTGGGCTCTGTGGAAACCAACTTAAACAATTTATGCTACTGCATATCAGTTGGGTGAATTGGATTTCAGATAAATTCTCAGTGGCAAGCTTAGGTTCTTCTTGCAAGAGGAATCCACATCTCTTTTTCTGATCACCACTTTAGGACAATACCTTTGCGCTCTGTGCAAAGGAAGTGAAAGAGTTGTGGTGGGCGATCCTGCAAAGAAGGCACAAAAAAAAAAAAAATTATTCAGTGAGAGACAGACTCTATGACTTAGCAGTAACTGCCTTTGTCTTGCCACATACCCATTAGGGATTGATCTGGGAACGTGTGTGTAGCTGGAGAGCAACCCACCCATCCCCAGCCTTCTTCAGTGCAAATGGAGTCAGTGACCCCAGGGTATCCTCCTTGCTCATTCCAGCTCACAGACACTCAGGGATGCTTTTTTTTCAGGCCTTTGAAGTCTGCATAAGGAGCCATTTGTGCATTCAGTCATTCCAGTCAATATACCTCGTTATACAGTTTTCCTTAATCACTGTGTTATAAAAAAGAGTTGGGCAAATCCTGCCTATCCAGTACCTCATGGTTTATGGGGTTTTTTTCATAAGATGTAATTAGTAAACTACACTTGAAATCAAGTTTTCAAACACCAACTTTCCACTCCTTCAAAGTGCTCTAATGAACAGCCAGGGAGACATCATCATATATGACTTCTTATGGTATTCACTGTGCTTAAAAAAGATATTCTAAGAAATTTCCAAACATTAATTCATCGTCCAGCTGAGAATTCTGAGAATTCATCTGTTGAGAAAAATGTTTATGATAAAGATGAAACCATGCAGTAACTGCCAACATTTAATTAAAAAGTATTTCAAATAACTGTATGTGTAACATAAACAAAAACAAAGCAAATTTGAAGAAAACCAAATGTCAAGGGCAAGATAATTTTATTGAACATGTATAATTCCTTAGTAATAATGCATTCACATCTTTAGGCTAGAGGGTTCTAAAGCTCTTTACAGAATGCTTGCACTGTTTTCAGTCTATTCATAAATTAGACAAGAAGTTCTAGGTGGTGCTCTTAAAAATTAAATGACTCAGCAAAGTCCTTTTATGATTCTTTTTCCAAAAGGCTCTGTGAAGCTTTATATTGTCATTTTATCCTCCCAGTCAACATATTGTTAAATTACTGCGACTCCTGAAGAAATTGGATTCTATTTGTACAGCACCCAACCATATTTTCAGCCATCTCATCTCTGGACAACAATCACAACAAGTCCAATTTCCAGCCATAAAGTCTGTTTTTCCATAACTGGCTTCCATCTCCCAAAAGATTTCCATCAGACACTTCTGTGAGCATCTTTCATGTTTCCTCTGGATGAATCTGTCATGCAATTAGGTTATGGATGGGCTGCCGTGACAAATAGGTTGCCGTTTGCCTTTTGATGTACTTTTGATTTTGATGTTTTAAGTATTTCCTTTTTTAAAATGCTGTCTTCTGGGAGCTGTACCCACTCTATTTTATGTTTTGGATAAAATACTTGCAGAAGCATCTTTTCTTTGTGAATCCAAAGAGCACATTATAATGTGTCATATTTTTCCCAGGAGTGAATATTATTTTGAATACTTACTGCATTGTGGAATAGCCTGCAGACTAAAGAGTGTATTTAGTTACTGGTTTTCTCTGGCCTGAGAAATCTTTCAGGTGGTAAAAGTAATCATAAAATGGCTTGCTTTGGAAGGGACCTTAAAGGTCTTATAGTTCCAGCCCTTCTGCCATGGGCAGGGACACCTCCCACTACACCAGGTTGCTCAGAGCCCCAACCAACCTGGCATTGAACACTTCCAGGGGTGGGGCATCCACAGCTTCTCTGGGCAGCCTGTCCAGTGCCTCACCACCCTCACAGAAAAGAATTTCTTCATTCATCCAAAATATTTAAATCTTAATGTTTTTTTGTGAAGACTTCATTTGGCTCTGTTACCTGTGGCTTGTGATTCCAATTTAAATTATATTATGATTTAGTATTTTTCCTCAAGATCTCTGCCTTTGTTCATTGCACAGTGGACTGGATCTGCAGATAAATCACAACTAAGGAATGAAAGAGACTGCTGTCTGAGGGGATTCCTTTGCTGAGGTTGGAATTGTGAGGCAGGAACCTGAAAGAGAGAGAAAAACTAAGACAGCTATTGCTGCTCTGGAGGAATATGTTCTACTCTTTATTGCCTGATTTTCTGACTGTTGTTACTGTCCACTTCTAGAATATGTTTTATCTAATAAATGTTTTTTTCTTGTTCCTTTTTTCTTTTCCTTGTTTTATTTTTTTTTTCACTAATTAAGTTTGCACTGAGATATCTTTCTAAGAAAAAAACAAATTTAATAGTGTTGTAAAAATCTAAAAGATGGGAGATCAAATTTATCTTCTTTATTATTAAAGTAATTCTATAGTTAAATCCAGCAGCTAGTCCATACTGCTTTACTCCCAGCTTCTCACTGATACAATTTTCCAGTTTATTCATGTCTTATTTTTGCCTAGCTTTCCCTACACCAATATGGACAATTTCAGGTCAAAGAGAGTTAATTCACTGTTAAAATTATTTATTTAAATTCCAATCAGCATTTATAAAAATAACTTCAAAACTTTGCACAGTCCTGCTTTTCATCACTGTGTTTAATGACGAAATTATGAATGCAGGTTTTAATGCCATCAATGTGAGAATACTGCTTTTGAATTTTGCAGCACATCTAGAGGTAAAAAAATAAAATGTCCCTTTGAAAGCAATGTTTTTTACTGCAGGTATTTAGGCAGTAAATAGCTTAGCTCCTCTGCACATGAACAGTGACTAGTCCTATGTTTCATTTATGCCAATGAATCACACGATTCAGAATCTGCCCCTAAACCAGGCAACTGATCTGCAAATAAATTTGATTGAGGTACTGAAGAATATTGTTGTCTGAGGTCTCCAATTCCAATTTTATTGTATTATTTTTCTTTTAGTGGTCTAATGTCCTTATAGCTTAAAAACCAAATTGCCTTGGTGTTAATGAGGTATAATTGCTTCCACTTTCTAAACACTAAGTATTCTCTTTCTTTTTTCAAAGTTTCTAAGTCAAAACACTAACACTTAGGAATAGTCTACACTCATACTCTTCATTTGAGCTGTTAAAGGATGGGTTTTCTCAAAGCAGTTGAGCAATTTAGGAAGGTATGTGCCACTACTTTTATGCACTGGTCAGCATAAGGTAGCATAAATGATTTAGAGCTCTTGATACACTAGCTGTCAAATGTATCAGTACATGTCTATGGTCTAAAAACAGTTTCTCAATATCCAGGTTGAAAAATAAGAAGAGATGAAGGAATGGAAGCAAAAAAAAAAAAAAAAAAAAA
>VXAC01008060.1:685580-710394 GCA_013399225.1 Rhipidura dahli
AAAAAAAAAAAAAACCCCAACATAACAGAAAAACCCAAGCAAACAAAATAAACCCTAATAAAATAAAATTAAGACTGAAAACTTTATCCAGGTTGGCCTATATTCCAAATTCCTGCAACAAGTTTTTCTTAAGTATCTACTTCTTTTTATGCTGCCATCCTTCTATTGCAGGTAAGTAATTAACTCTCCAAAATATGAGTTTAACTTAAAATATGAAATACTTCAATTTAGGGGAGAATATCCCTAAATTCTTCATACAAAATATCAACTTCAGTGTTAGAGGCATGAACTTGTCTCTAACACTGAAACTGCTGCCTATTTCATCATGATGTTTCCATGTCTTCTGCTCAATTTATATTGTCATAATATTATTAGTTTTATGAGATAAGGAGGCATAGGTAATTATGCTATGTACAACATAAACATTTTTTTCAGCTACAGGTAGTTTGTAGGCTTTGTGCATTAAGGATTGTGCCTTTGTACTGCATGCTAAGGAAAAGTACTAGAAATTACACTAACTAGAAATATAACTACTTGTTCAAATATTAATATACTCCCCATATAGTCATTATAACTAAAAGGGGAAAATTGCTTTTGAGCATTTCACATTCATCAATAGTTCATGAAAATACGTAACAAGTTATGACACATCTAATAAAGATGAAAGGGATGAAAATCCTTGTGAATTTTTAATATGGATAATAAAGGACATTAATACAGCTTAACTATATTGATAAATAATTAAAATTACTTTTTAAATTATGTTTTATTTTTATTTGAAATAATTTTATGTGGTATACTTGGAGGAATTATATACATGGCATTATACTGCCAGCCACTCTACATGGGAAAGTAAAAGTCCTTGTATTGGTGATCTGAGTAAATACGGCCATTTAAAACATTCTTAGAACATTTCAGCCAAAATGCCATATCTTTTAAAATATCCTTTTAAATCCAAAGTTTATATAACTATTAAATAACAGTAAAAAACACTCAAAGGTCTGTCCTGAGGTTAGACTTCTGATTGGTCTGCCCTCTTAAGGCAAATCAATTTCTGTACACATTATCACACAAAGGAGTTATGTTGCTGGCTTTGCAGGGGACACACTTCATTTTCAGTCAGGTCAGGTATAGCTAAGTTAAAGGAAATGTAGGTATTTCATTTTAAATCAGGGGCTTTAACCAAAGTTCAAGACTAAGTCCCTAGCTTTACCTCAGTGAAATATTGTAACTTTATTTTCTCAGCAAAGTAAGCTAATATTTCATAGGAGCTTTAACTACTTAGCAATTCAAGGTTGACACACTTAGCAAGATCCATGTACGCAGATTGAAATTTGTCTTTTTCACCTTTGCTGCATTTTCACAGGGGAGTGTACCCAAGCACCTCCCTTTCTCTCTTCATCTCTGTCTGGGTTCTCTGGCTGCAGCCTGCTGACACTTACCTAGAATCATGGAATTGCAGAATATCTTAAATTCTAGGGGATTCATAAGAGTCACCAAGTCCAACTCCCTTCTTCCCACAGGACTACCTAAAACTAAACCATATGACTACAAACATTGTTCAGATATTCCTTGAACTCAGTCAGGTTTGGTGCCATGACCACTTCCTTGCAGAGCCTGTTCCAGTGACCAGCTACCCTCTCAGTGAAGATATTTTTCCCTAATGTCCCATCAGAACTTACCCAAACACAGCTTAATTTCACTTATTTCCTCATGTCCTACCACTGGTCACCAGAGAGATCAGCACCTCCCCCTCCTCTGTATCCCGTGAGAAAGCAAGGAGGGCAAACCCACAGCCTTCTCCAAGCTCAGCAAACCAAATGGCCTCAGCCTTTCCTTGTAAACCTTGTCCTCGAGTCCTTTCACCATCTTCTCACTCTCCCCTGCATAAACTGTGATAACTCTATAGCCTCCTTACATTGTGGCTCCCAAAACTGTCCCCAGCACTCGAGGTGAGGCAGCCCCAGTGCAGAGCAGAGCAGGACAATCCCCTCCCTTGCCTGGCTGGTGATGCTGTGCCTGATGCACCCCAAGACAGGGTTGTCCCTCCTGGCTGCCACACTGGGAAGACACACTAGACCCACTGCAGGGCACACTGTTCTACCTGCCATCCACCCAAGCACCCCAATCTCTTTCCACAGGATCTCTCTCCAGCCTCTTGTCCCACAGCTTGGCTGTGTAACAGGTAAAACTTGCTCTAGTAACTGGTTTGGTCTTACCAGCTACCTGAGTTTCTCCCCTTCTGGCACTGAGAACCAGGGAAACAGTTATCACAGCCACCTGAATCAGTCACGGCAGCCAACTTATACAGGGAAATATATTTTTTATTTTTTCAGTAAGGTGTATTACTTGCAGTACTCTCACCTGAGGACAGGTGCCCCCAGAGGTCAAAAGGAATTTTGTGTCCAAAACTCAAGTGAGTCTGATTTCTGCCTTCTCGACCTGAAAAGCTCCTTGAAAATCTGTCAGGGCTGTTTCTTAACAGCTCTAGAGACCTTTAGTCCTCTTCAAATTACATTTCTGGTCTTAGGATCAGACCAAAGGGCATCAGATCATTCGGGGATCAGACCAAAGACCCAGAGTTAGCAGTTGTGTGCTGTCCTGTGCATCCTGTGCACAAACAAGTTGCAGGTGTTCATTGTCAGGCAACTTTATTGTACCATCTCCATCCTCCTGTTTGAAAGATCCTCACAGAGAAATACTTAAACTCCAACATTGTGACAATAAGCAAGCCAACAATTAATAAAGCATTAAAATATCTGCATGTTTATCACAACCTCTATGTATTTAACTTCTGAAATATTTATAAATTGTGTAATATTTTGTGGAGTTATCTGTATTTTGTATTTGAAAAATAAAAATTAAAAAAAAAAAAATCTCTGTCCTGCCCAAACAGTGGATGCTAACAGGAATTTTTGGTAGGAGCCAAACTGAATCTTTGCAACAGCTGAGCAAATTACCTGCTTTCCAAAGATAGAGTGTGACTCGTGCACTTCTAACACCCAGGGAAACACCACCTCCATGGCCTTCATAGCAGAGTAAAATTAAGATTTTTTTCTTCCTCTTGGTCTACTTAAAGCTAAGGGTAATTGAATGGGTCACAAAGATGATAGAGAAGGAGAATGCCTCACTGTCCAGTAATATTGCAAGTCCTAAAAAAATCAAAGCAAAAAAAACCAAAAAGCCAAACCACCATACAGTTGCGTAGAGAATAACAGCTTCCTGGATATCTATAAACTACCCTCTCAAGTAAATATTCAAAGAAATTATTTAGCCATGCATTAGAATAAGATAAACCACTACAGCTGAGGTAAAACATTTAGGAGCAAAGTTTAGTGATTTTATTTCACAAAATATTTATAAATTTAAAAAAATGGTTGCATTCCAATTAAAAGGAAAAGCATACAAAAAAATGTCCCTCGGAATCATACAAGAAGAGGAGAAGTGAAGCAAAACCTGCCCTAACTCTTAGAAAATTGAAATCTTTCATCCAGAAAACACTCAAATTTGAAAGGAAGAAAGGTGACAGAGTGTGTCCACTTCAGTGAAAGGAGATCATGCTATATCAGATTCCCTGCTGTCTCCTTTTGCAGCAGATGACATCCAGAGGTCCCCCGACAGGATGTGTCCCCTTGCACAAGGACACCTCTTGCCTGTCACTGGAAACCAAGGTGCCCCATGGGCCAGACCACCTGCAGAACAGGGCCTGGGGATGTGGATCATAAACCCCTCACAAAACAAGATGCATGTCTGTGGTGTATTCACCAGCACCCACCTTGTACCACATTTGGGCTCAGAGCGAGCCCAGGATTTCCTACAAAACCTTGTGTCAGAACATTTTGATTTTGCTAACATTCCATATTAACATGACATTTATCTCTGACTCAAAAAACTTAATAGTTTTCCCACTGTCTTCAGTATTTAAATAAATAAATAAATTCCATCTTTTGATGCATTTGATCAAAATATAATGACACAGTCATCTGTACATCTCCATCTAAGGTATGTTTGGGGTTTGCTCACGCACTTGCACACCTGCTAAAGAATTCAGCTACATGACATTAAGCTCCTGCTTATGGGAGAGCCTCAAAATGACTACAGTATTTGAAGGGATACTGCCAAAGCAACAGAGGAAACCAATGTCAATAAAAATACATAAAGTCAGAACTGAAATTACATTTCTCTTCTTCAGTAAAGATATTAAGCACTACCACAGCTTAAAGCTCAGTGCACTGAAATTGAATCCTTTTCTTTAACAAGAAATAATTGATCTTATAAAGAGCTACATATAATAGTATTAAAATACATCTGTTGACATAGTAACCTTTGTTATCTCTCCTTTCTTCTTTGGTATTATTTTGCTCTTTTGAGCCTGTCTGCAAGAACTACATATAAGACCATGGATAAAACAAAGCATTTATTGGGTTATTCTCAATAATTTAGTTCATTACAGAGATCAAGATTTGAAGGAATTAGAAATTCTTTACTTCCATTTGCTGGATTTTAGGCTGAAGTGTGGGTACCTAAATCTCTGGGAGAAGGATGTCTTTACAAAATAAAAATGTCACAAAGGGCATTTAGATGACTTCTTCAGACTATTCAGACATGCCAGTGATTAGAGGTATGTCAGCTAAAATCCATGTTTCTGAAAATAATGAGCAACTCTGTTATACGTAGATTTGAAACATCTAATAATAAAAACCCATTGCAAAATATAAAACCCTTGCCTTTCTCTGCTAAAGATTACTAAAGCTGTGTGAACAATGCATAGGTGACCCAGGGTCAGAACTCCAGGCTCTACCTGCCAAGTCAGTTGCCATGGTCGATTCATGTCCATAGTTTCATTCCCAGCTTGGTCTTGCCATTCAAGTAGCACAATTTAGGGACAATTCCACTCAACAACTTGTTGTTGTTATGGGATTTTGCAGAATGCAAGCATGCTTGTTGTGAAAAGGGAGTTTGTTCTTCAAAAGGAAAAGAGGAGTTCAAGGTGAAGGCTCAGTTGTTCACCGTGCAACTGGTGCTGCTTGGTCAGATGTGAACTTTGGAGGAGGATCAACGTTACTGATTGTATTCACAATTCCTATCACTTAATGGTAGTAGGCTAAAGTTTTAATTCACTGTGGTCTTAATATTTGTTGACCTGTTTAAATAATATTTGTGGAATAACATCCTATTTGGTTTTGAACTCTGGTTTACATTTTGTGTAACAGAACTTTCATATGTGCAGTTTGACATCCTGGGATCTGAGGGATTTGTCAGCCATTCTTTAGGGTGAATAGTTTAAAGACAAGTGAGAATAGTCCAATGAAGTACACCTAAACTCAAGATCACTTAAACTCGTAGTCAAATTAAGTAAATTGGTAAACTCCAACTGACCCACTTATGCAACACGTGCCCATGAAAAAAAAAATCTAAGCTTTAATACCCAACCTAAACAGTCTAAATTAGATGTGTGCAAAGAAAGAAAATTTTGAAACCTTCACATCATGACAAAAAAATTGAGACTATTTAGTGTGTGGTTGCTGGAAGGTGTCAATTGAATGTGAAGGTCTTGATGACACAGAAAAACCATTTTGAGTAGTTCCTTATGCAATGCAGTTGCACTCCCTAAGAGAAATTCTGAGGAAGTTGTGGTTTAGATTCTGGTAAAAATGAAACAGCTCATCAGTGGCAGACATACTTTGACATAGCTCTGACTAGAGCAAATGGTTATAATTTAAAGCTGCTGTAATATTATTTTAAATGTTTTGCATGTGATGGATTGTGTGACTTACTCTTCTCTGTTCAACAAATGTAGGAAAGAAGAAAATCAAAAGTACCTTTTGGACAATTTGTGGGAAAAGGTTTCAACTTAAACTAAGAGAGGAAACATGAAATAGAGTTGATGAGCAGTTAGATTCACCAGCAGTGTCTTTTTCTAATATAAAAGATAAAAAGCATGTGAGATCTGAAAGTGAGAAAAGTAGTAGGATTCTGGAACCCCGAAAAAAATTGAAGAAAATTCTCAGAAAAAAAAGAAAAAATTAAAGACCTGGGATGAGCTACAATTAGAAATTAGCACACATGAAGTCATGAACTTTATATGATTCTGACCTTTGCAAGGCAGATTGGTTTTTCTCAGTAAAATATTAAATCTCTGCTCAAGTCTTTCAAAAACCTTTTATGACCAGGGGAAAAAAAATCTGAATTTTGAACCTCCATGGTATCTGGGGGATTTTAAAATGTGATTTCAGTTCTAGACACTGTCAGCTATTTTCTGAATATGAATTGGATTCACGGGCCTCACTTTTACTTTCCTTGAAGTTTTTAGGCTCAATCTACTGCAGCCTCATGTACAAGCACTGTATCTGTGTGGTTGGCAATGTGTGTTTAAAAAAGTAACTGAAACCCACAAGGAAGGGAGTGCATCTTACAGTAAGGTATCTCAGCCTATAACGTTTGTCTCTATTTAGTGCTGTTACTATCTGCTTAAGTTTTTAATATTTATTTTTTTGAAAATTAAAATTGGAGTTTAAATTTTATTATTTCTTGAGTGTATTTGTTTCCATTTGCCATGATGTTCCCTTCTTTGTGAGAAAAACTTAACCTAAGAGAAATGTGTTCAAATATTCTATTTCTGTAATTTTACTGGAGATAGAGTAGCAAAGTTTACAGAAAATCCAGGCATTTATTAGATGAAATGGAAAAGATGCTGTCAGGATTAAAGCAGCAAAATAATTGGAACTTCTAACTTCTCTTTCCTCTACCTTTATCGGTTTAGGTGTTTTCCTAAGTCTCAGAGCCTGTTTTCAAAAAGAATATCAGGGTCCTTTTTGTTTGTTTTTTTTTTTTTTTTTTGAGGAGTCTGCAATCACTTTTCAAATATTGCACTCCCAAATCCCTTTCTGAGACAGGCACACCTTCTTCTCTGTAGTTCTTGAGAGCTAAGCCTTCTTCCTCTCCTCACATGTATTATTTATGTGCGTAGGCAGAAAAGCTGAAAAGAATAAATTGGTAGATACACCATTGCACACCACTCAGTAGAAAGGTTTGGGAGCACAGCCCGACAAAAAATGCAGCATAACTTTCCTGAGTTCATTGAACACTTTGAAACATTATACCTCTTGGGCAAGATGGCTTCTGCCAATATGACTGGAAATCGATCATGGCAACAAATACATGTAAAAGTTGTACCTGCAATAAATGAACCCAAACAATAGTTCAAATCTCACAAGATTCTCCTTTACTACTTTTAAATAAGTCTATTAAAAAAAATGCAAAGGTAGGCTGTCTATCAATTAGGATATTTTATGGAGGTTATTAATTTCTTACATCTTCCCTATGAAGAATTTTTTCTCTGTCTAGCCACTATGTAGAAAGAAAACAGGAATAGCTATTTTGGGAGTTTTGCCTACACCTGTTAACTTGGTGACAAGAACAGTGGAAAAAGTAAATTTCTGCAAATTTAGGCCAGTTGTAAGTCGCCAGGTTCTGCAGATAAAAATGAGAGTATTAGTATAATCTCTTCTGTGGGATGTTCCTGGGGAAGAGCACCATAGTATCTACTGGAATAGGCCTTCTCACATGTCTAAAGAGTTGTTTAAGAAACACACTCAATCATAGCACTACCAAAGAACCTCCTAGACTTAGTCTAACCCTAGGCAAGTGCAGCTTGACCCAGTGTGATGTGCAGTAAGGCAGAAAGAAAGGCCTCTCTGAGCTGAACTACCTCAAGGTGCAACAGGTTGATATGTGCAACTGTGAAGTCCCCGAGTCAAGGCACAGAGTGGCTACTACCTGAAAGAAGCATCCTAAAATGCAATAGTCATTGAAAAGATAAAATTCAGATGAAATCACAATTGCATAAGAATTGTAAACCTCTGAATGATGTTTCTAAGAGGAATCATGCACACACAGGTACACAGTGGGAACCATAGCTCTTCGCAAGTGTTTATGGTTTCTTTAACTGTGTTTTTATACTTAAGACTTAATGAGAAGAGAACAATACAACACTGAAATTTTATGAAGAAGAAAGAAAGCTTTATTTACCCCAGATGAACGTTTAAAACCAGAAAGTTAGAAGATATATGAGGAAACTTTTCCTATGAGCCTCTCCGCTAAAGCATTTCTCATCTTTAATGATTGCCTTCTATACTCATAGTCTACTTCAGAGATTTGCATGCCATTTAATTCAACACTGCTTCTGCTCGACTGTTGTTTGCTGATAATCCTTTACCACTGTTCATGTCCTGAGTGTTGTAGTAATATTCTATCAATCTCTATCAAATGAAGGCTGCATTTTTCTTATGTGCTTTACAAACACACATAAAATGCAAATACTCACAAATATATATGACTTTATCGTTCTGTTTAAAATAAAACAAACACTTTAAAAATGTTTTATTTTTAATTATAGTTTTTGTCACTGTGAGCTTCCCACATTTTTCCTTAGAGTCTATTCAAATATTTGCAAGTAATGAATTAAGAAAAGAACAAAACCCTAGAACATAATGCTTATGCTCTGGTAGGTAAACAAAACTGCACAGTATATCTTAGCTAAGTTTTTTTTCTCTAGTCTATTTCCTCCTGAAGCTGAGCACACAGTAAAACTGGGGAATGGAAATTAATGTTTTTATGCCATACTGCATACTCTATAAAAGCAGTTTTCTGGATTACTGAATGAAAACAACTAAAATGGAGAAAAGATGACATTATGATGTTTTACTGCTGTGTCTAAAGCTATTTGTGATGGAGCAGACTACAAAGTGAAGTTACAATTCAAATTCTCTTTTCACAACACATAATTCTTGTTTACTGATTTAATGAGTCTATGGAGCTTAAACTTAAAGAGTTGTCATTAATTTTAAAAGTCCTGGTCTTGTAATTCTTTACAAACTACTTCTGTAAGGGATGCAGGATTGTGCACTATTTTTTTCTACTCATTTTGGACTTTTGCTGCCTGCAATGTCTTTTTTCCTCTGCACCATCAGTTATTCATTTGACTTTATCTCTTACCAGTTTGCTGTTACTTTTCCTTTAAGTTCTAGGTGGATGTAGGAGAAAGAGTTGTTGACCAGGGCAAGAAGCTCACCAGATTTAGCAGGGCATGCCAGGTCAATGTTGTATGCCTTCAGCAGAGGAGTCAAGAGAAGGTTCCTGGCTGGGCACAAGAAGAAGGTCTCAGTGATTATGTGGATGATTATGATTAGCTTTATTGCTCATACAGTGTCTCAATATTGCCAATGCAGTATCTATACCCCTCATCATCTGCTACAGGGGATTTTAGTATAATCCAGTCATGGTTCCTCTTACTGAGTCTTGAGCTTTAGTGAGACCTGCTTGCTTCCTAAACTTCTTAAAGAAGTCTAGGTGTGGCTCAGTCCACTGAGTTTCAGATTTGGCCAACAGTCTGTGTCTAAACGGTTATAATCTAAGCAGGTTCAGCTAGAAATTCTGCAAAGCTGAAGGTTTATGGTCTTTAGCTTTGCAGAATTCACAATTACAACAAGGAACTTAGGTAGCCTCCTGATTTTCTGTCTGTATTTGACTGGACCTTAGTGCTTTATACTCATCCATCCAAAAGTGTTTCCCATCTTCAAGCTGCACATAGGGAGGGGATCTGCATGGAAGCTGCCTGAAACTTTGGTAGACCAGATGGGCCAGTCTCCAGCAGCATTTTACAGCCTTTTGCAGGTTGATGTGCATCAAAGTCAATCACAAACATCTCAACTCCCCCATTTCTGGAAGGCATTGCTTATGTGAACATCCAGACAGATCTTCCAGAAATATCAGCCTGGTGTTGTTATCTTAGGAAAAACCCTGTAGAGAACTGGAAAAAGAAAAAGGTTGTGGGGGAAGGACACCCTTTTGTCACTAACACAGTGCCATGTTTGATCACTAAAATTACAATTTTCCTGACCTGAAAAACTTTGCTAACTGCATGCACTTTCTCATTTTCACATGGAATGAGAAAATGTTATGGTCCTCCACTCAACCTGTGGAGAGAGAAAAATCTGCATGAGAGGAGAAGAGGCAAAGACAGGACAAATAAAGTAAATGTGAACTGTGTTGCTTCTCAGTGACCACATGCTGGAACATTCATCTTCCCTAGTGTTCAATCCATCTGACCCAATTATCCAGATTTCCAGACTACCCTGTTAACTCAATGTAGAAAGAGGTACCTGTGGAGTATGATATCCTACATTATATAGGAAAGAGACCTATATATATGTGTGTGTGTGCGTGTGTATGTATGCATGTATCAAGGAACAACATTTATTTACCTCTACAAGAGACTGTTTCCCTTTGATTGTAAAGGGATTCTACACACCTTGCTTAGCTTTTCTTTGCTAGTCCATTATTATAATTTAGATGTTTAAAACTAGGTACCACAAATACCTCCCTGTGTGCCCAGAAAAGAGATCAAAGCAAACCTGCTCCTTACTTCAGTCCCAGTTACTATGTTGAGTAAATAAAGCCTGATTATATGAGACTCAGGTGGGATTCAACAGGTGGCAATGCATAACTGTGTTTAAATCAGTCAGCTTTCTCTCCTTTGACAGTTACCAGAATTATATTTAACAGAGCTAATATGCTCTAGGATGCAATTCATCTCATCAAAAAATAATCATCTAATAATACAGGTCATATAAATCACAGTTTAAAAGTGGATGCTTGTTTCCCCTGGCTGTAAAATGGGAGCCTATAACATGGTGATGGAGAAGTCTGGCGCCAGGATGAGAGCAACAGGCTTGTAAAAACCTGGCTCCCTGAGTGCAATTCACAGCTTCTGGTTACAGACTGAAGCTACACCTTAAGGTCAAGCACCAACTAGCCTAGAAAAGTTATTTATCCTGATGCCTTCTGTTGTCTTCACCCTCATTCATTCATTTAAACTAAGTTATACTCTCTCATAATTAATTGGACTAAAAACATGCTCCTGGATACTTGTAGCTGCTCAGCTGACAGGAGGCAGCTTGTTAAGTCACTGCAATTCAATTGTGTTTGATTGTACTGCTGTAACCTGAAGCTTTGGCTTTCCTCTGCTGTGGGTTTAAATCACAAGTACCTTCCCTGAAGACATTAGATTTATTTCACAGAATAAAACCAACATGAGAAGAGAATCAGGGCCTTAGGCCACCCAGCTTATACAACAATAAAAGGGAGAGGGGAATTTATGGATGACATCATCAAAGCGGGTCATAAAACCAAACTTAAAGCTTGAAAGTGCTATACTAATTAAGAAAGTGTATTGCCAAAGTTGGAGGCTGTAATGTAGATAATAAAATTGTACAAAAACATAAAGATTTTTTTAATAGAAAAATAACTGCTGAACAATAGCTAAAACCTACAAAAGTCTCGAATCATGAGTGCTTTAACTTGATCAGAGGCATAGGAGTTATCTGCTGCACAATGGAAATGTACAGCTTAGACAAACCACTGAAGTGAATATGAATCTTTAGATACTCAGACTGAGTATTTCCTGTCACATTGCAGGTATCTGAGGCATGAAATTTATTTGATTATTCAGTTAAATATATTAAAAAGCAGAAGCAAAACCAACACACCATACAGTTCAACATTGAAAAACAATTATTCTATTCAGTCAGTGCTTTAAAAACAAAACCATTCCAGAACAGCTGGAAGCCTGCAAGTGACATTTATAACAATTGCAAGTGGTAGTTAACATAATGTAGCATAAGAAAAGCTTGACTCTTTTGGTCTTTTTTTTTTTAACATTTTATTTCTAAATTTACATTTGGTTTATGATTTTCATGTAATACCTTGCCTATCCTTTTATCTCTCCTGAAAAGTTCTAATTAGCAATTCTCACTGGCTTTGGTGCACCTGTCACTAGAATCCCACCTAATGCATTATAACATGCCCAAAGCCTGCTCCAGACTGCTTTTATGCCGGTATGTATATTTTGCTTGTTTGTTTGTTTCAAATTCAGACACATCCCCGTAAGCACAGGTTTATCTGCCAAAATGAATAGTGCCAGGTATGCTAGTAAAATGGTGCTAATAGCTTATTAATTACTTCTAAATGTAGTAGAAATAAAGAAGCAGTTTTATGGGTTTTTTTAATCTTGACCATGGGTTTGTGTCGTTTAGGGCAGAAATCAATAGAAAGCAAGGCAAACCACACCAAAGAGGTACTCTGCAATGACTCATTCTTGAAGAAGAAGAAATTTAACTGGGAGAAGAATGTAAATGCTCAATTTGAAAGGCACTAGCCTGTTCCTATTATCTCAGTGGAGATGAATCATTACACTGACTAATACCAAGGCAGATCTATTCAGACTCAGATTCCCAAATCCAGAAATGACCCACTGAACTGGATTTATTGTGCTAATACAGCGAGCCATGATGCTGACTATGAATGCTTTTGTTAGCAGGGTGAGAGTATGAATGGATATTCCACTTAAATGACTTGTCAGTGTCAGTGGTTTGACCCTGGCCCAGCACCAGGCACCCATGAGAGTCACTGACTCACCCTCCCCTGCTAGAGCTGGGCAGAGGAGAGAAAGAAAAAAAGTTATCAAAGGCTTCATGTTTTGAGATAAGGGCCGGGAGGAAACACTTCAAGGGCAGAACAGGCTTAACTTAAAGTTACAAAGTCACAAAGCAAAGTATAGAAACTGCTTCCAATTCGGATTTTACTGTAGCCTAAACCTTGTCTAAGATTGTTCATCCAGAGCACAATTTTGTCTTATGACAGCTACTGAATCTGTGCAACCTGGGTTTTATTTCAGACATTTTGTGATGTAAGTCTCTCACATCTCACTGAATTTTATCAAAATTAGTGTTGATATCTGTAGTATTCAGAAAATGAAGGAAAGGTCAATACCATTAATTCAACTTCAGCTGAGGTCATGCCAAGCTCCAAGACAGATCCTCATGTAATATATGATGACTCATCTCCTTGAAGAAACCTGCAGCATGGTTCATTTCTTTGTTATTATAGAAAGATGTGTTTAGTCATCAAGGTCTGCTGCTGGCAAAGAAAGGAAAAGAAAGACTTGTCTAGCTATCAACTTTAGGAAAACACCTGGTTTATTTCTTCGTCATCAGGCATCTGTATACCTGTCTGGCCACAAAGCAAGTGTTGTTTATTTGGGTCTTACTGAATGCAAAAGCATTGTGCATTTTATTAGTCCTGCTCAGAGACAGTGCTATATACAATAAAATCAGGGAGGAGTACACAACCCCTCACCAACACATTCTATAATCTGAAAGATAATAGACATTCAGAGAATGCAAAAGTGAAAAAGAAGGGAAAGAGTCAATACAACTTTTTCATTTGGTATAATGCCTTCTTTTCCATTTTATCTTTCACTCTTTCAGTAAAAGCTTCTGGGCAAAGCTGCTGACGGCAGAAGCTGTGACCCAGGGCATACAAAGCACATGTTCACAGAGAGTAACCTGTACAGCAGTCCCTTCCACAGAATGAAAAGCCTGAAAACTGTGGGAAGGAAGGAAATGTCTGAAAGACACTTCAAATTCTAGGAATCAAAAGATCTGCTTTCAAAAAATGTCTCAAAAAGTTTCAGTGTTGCTGTTGATTACCTGGTGTGCCTATAGTTAAGTAAGCCAGTTCAGTATGTCCCTTTATTCCAGGTTCTGTACAGATTTAAAGAAAGATCTTTTCTTTTTCACTGAATCTGCAGGGCAGACTCAGATACTTAATAGGAAAGACACAGATTTTAATGTAACAGTGCAATGTGTAAGACTACTAAATACTGTTTGAGTTCTAGTCCTTAGTGAATTAATTAAATTTAAAACTATGAAGTGAAAACAATTATTTCCTACCAATAAAATGAAAGTTTATTGAGGACAAGTAAAGTCTAATAATTTAATATGTTTGGATTGTGTTTAAACAACACAATAAGGCATTAGAAGCCTGGAAAGTAATACAAGGCACGTAGGTACTGAAATTGGTGAGGAAGCACCAGCGGAGTCATGAAGAAACTCCTTTGATCATTTGATGGCTGGTATTGTAACCTTTACCAACTGTCTTCTGTTCACAGTCCGGAAAGACTGCTCCTAAAAGTTTTCCCTGTTTGAGGTTTCTGATCATTATGGAAGGATAAGGGTAAGGCGGCAGGAACAAGGGAGCTGGCCACAATATTGGCGGTAGGTTCCTCAGACTGAGTCTGATCACATCAAAATGTGCCTGCTTCTACAGGTGGCAAGGAGGGAAACCTCCCATTTCCTTGTAACATCTGTCTTTGGGCTTTCCCAAATGTGTAATTATTGCCTAAAATCCGTGTAATCTCACCTTCCATTGCAGTCTAAAGGTATGAAATCCTGGCATTGCTTTGAGTAAGAGTGGCCAGCTGAAACTGTCTGACAGTGAGTTGTCTAAAGCAAAGCTAATCACCTTGAGGTATTCATCTGGGTAGGTAGGATGATTCATCGACTGGCAGTCACTCCTTAATCCTGATAAAGGAGGCTAAACAGCTAGCTTGGTCTAGAAACTTGACTAAGTTTGATTAGTCAGCCAAAGATAGGTAAGATGAATCTTCACCTCTGTGCATAAAATTGCTTCTATCTATTACAAAGTTGTCCTTAGTCACAGAGTGCCTTAAGATGACAGATGCTAGCAGATTCCTTTTACTTAACTAGGTGCAAGAGTATGTCAGAGGAAGAGTAGTTCAAAGTGGTGCCAGGGGACAGTTGGATTTGGACATTAAGAAAGCATTTCTTTACTAAGAGGGTAGTTGACCACTAGTATAGGCTTCCTGGAGAAGTAGTGGATGCTCTGAGCTTGTTGGTGTTTTAGACATTTGGACAATGCCTTTAACATTATGCTTTAACTTTTGGTCAGCCCTAAACTGGTCAGGCAGCAGAAATAGTATGTTCCTTCAAATATGTTCCTTCCATCCAGAATATTCTATTCTATTCTATTCTATTCTATTCTATTCTATTCTATTCTATTCTATTCTATTCTATTCTATTCTATTCTATTCTATTCTATTCTATTCTAATTCTAATACTATTATATTATATTCATTTCCATGATCTTTCTATGGGGATATTTTGGTATTTTACTGCTGAAGATCAGCAAGTTCAGTGTCTTGTTAGGTGAACATTTTTGCTGCCTTTAAATAGGATTATCCTTAAAAGAGTTATAAATTAGGCTCCTAACAGTCAATTTTTTCCTACAAGTTGCTCCTCTTCTTCCGGTTTGGGGGAAAGTCCTTGCACAGATTGTGTTTGGGAAGCCAGACAAAATTTTTAAATCCATAATTTTTTGTCCTCTGAGCATTGATCTTGAAATAGAGATATATAGTAGTGGTTTCTCTGCTCAATTTTGTACCTAACATCCCTCCAGCAATGAAAAAAAATATACATGCCAGATAGGTTTTTTAATCTATCATCAGCTCTTGACACCAGCTCTGCCTTATTTCATTGCTCTGGAATTTTTCCTCAGATGTGTCACACACATTGTTGAACCATTATCATCAAAATTAGGTTGAGCTGTATGGACTACATTGCCTGACAAGATTTGTAGCAAAAAGTTGAGCTCTGCCATTAATTACAGTGTGTTGATAAGAGTAAATTCCATTTGTATCATTTGTCTTGGAAGTGCAGGTGAATAAATTAACTGGTGTAAATGTCCAAGGTTCGTGGGTAGTTTTACATTTCAAATAGACTTTTCTCAAATGATCCCTAGGAAAAATATTGGGCTTGGACACAGATCTGAAATAGAATCCCCTAAGATTTTCAATCTATTTTCATTGCACTCCTTTTCCTCACTTGCTCTCCAGGGGCAAAAGGGGTGTGAGAACATGAAGCAAATTGTAAAATCAATTTCGTATTTTGTTCTGTTAAACTCAAGTTTGTTTCCAAGCAGGTGTAGAAAGATTACATTTTTTAATTAAATAGCTAGTATAAAAGTGGATATTTTTAATTATGAAATTATTTTGGATTGTTTTAAATTAATACTGATGTTTTGCAGCTTTTCTATATCAGTCAAATGGTAAGAATTGTCAATGGTAAAAATTGCAGATGAAGGAATACATATTTTATTAACAAAACAAGTTGATGTTCTTGCTATTGGTAGTTAGTAAATTTTTCTGTCTGTTCTTCGCCAAGAATCTGTTCATGTGATTCCACAAATTTAGAAGTCTTCTGTGAATGCAGGCAGGTCAGAACAAGAGTCTCTTTTATTTTTTTATGCAATTATATAGGTTGCAAAATTCAACTATATTTCAATATTTGCAATGGTGTCAGTCTAAGGTTAAGGTTAAAAAGAGTTGATTTCACAACAAAGAGAAGTAGCATTAATTTCCAGAAAGCATTAATTTCTCTTGGTATATTGGACAGCATCTAGAAGAAAATGTTTCCCTTTATAGAGGATTTTGTATTTTAGGGTTATGAGCATCCACATGTACTGTGAAATTTCTGTGCATACTGAAGGTGTCTGTGTGGGAAAGGGTAAGAAGGAGCAGTGGAGTGGAGCTGAACTCTCAGCTTAAAGAAACCATTTATGTCTTTCTACCTTGATTTGTAGAGCTGCAGAGCACTGCTTAGCTTCCACTGAGGTACCCAGAAAGAGCTTCTTTATTACAGCTCAAGGCAATTGAATGTAATTCAGTCTGTTTTCTTTTAGAGCGTGAACTCTCCTGCACTTGGAGTGGTGAGAAAATATGGCAGCAGGAATAGTCAAATCTGCTTATATGTGAAGAAGTTTTATATGTAATAGAGCTTTGTCATTCACCTCAGTTTGCTAAGGAAAATGACACCTATATAAGCTACCAGACAGAGCTACAGGTAAAACCTATTTTCAAAGATCAGCTTATTGGTCTTTTGAAAGTTACTAAGGCCGTTAAATCTAGACCTGATGTTAGAAATGTGAGCTTGGAGATAAACAGGGATCCTCCCAGTCTGGAGCTGTATTTGAACATTCTGATTCTATTACATGCATCACAGACTCAGTGGTGTAGCCTTGCAGAAATCTGTTATGAAATGAGCCTCAAGGACCACAAAGAGATTGATCATTTATATAAAATAATGTTCTTTTTCTGGGTTATTCTGTTTGTGCAACCACTGGAAAAACATTTCATTTCTTGATAAAACTATTGTTCACCATCCAATCACCCTTATGAAGCTAAAAGAAATAATTTATTTTGCACCAGTACATAGAATTCTTATTAAATACTTTGCCATTGTGTTAAGCAGTGTTCTGCATGCCTTTTGACCCCTTCTTTTTGTTTCTTTTTCTTACAAAAGTATAGTAATCATACCTTTCTTTTCTATTTTGGATACAACTAGATAGGAGGATTTATAAAAACTGATTATTTTGAAATCTATTGAACAGGGTTTGACCACTTAAGTTTACCAAAAAAGAAAAAAAAAGTTAAAGAAGACAGAATTTTGGATGGATTGTCTTCTGAAATATGTAAGACCTTTGAGAAAACCTCAACAACAACTAAGTACAAGGAAAATTGCATCCTGTATCACCTCATCTGCCTAGCTGTTGCTTTTGCTTTTGTCTGCAATTTCAGCAACAAAATATATCACACTGGAAAAAAAAAAATCAACATGTTTCCAAAAAAAAAAAAAAGTAGAATGTCATTTTTCTGAGACTTATTCAGTGGGACGTTTAGGCTTATGCCTGCCTAGCTTTTGCCATGAAAAAGCATTAGACCACAGGCCAGGCAGGGGTTGGGGTCCTGAATACCTTCCTTATCTGAGCCTCTGAACAGAAGATGTTTTTGTAACACAGTAGTTTTTGTAATGGAGTTCAAGTTTAAGGTAAACCAGGTCCTCATTTATGGTTCTGCTCTCCTCCATTTTTGTGGAATCACCACCAACCATCTGCAAAGATGCTGGAGAAAATTGCCTGAGAGTTTCTTAAAATGTTTGACATGTCAGGAAAATCTCTACCAAATTAGTACTGTTTTTTTCTGATGCAGCTAATCCTTCTTTCTCCAGTGATACAATTCCTTTTGATCTTTAGGGGAGACATTTGCACAGCCACAAACAAAAACGTAACAGAGTGAATTTCTGCCTGGGATAGCAGATGTGATATGCACTACTCTTTCTCCTGGGTGATAATACTCTCAAAAACACTCTCTAACTCTTTAATAATTTGAATTTTAAAAAGTAATCTTATCATATTAGAAGGCAAAGCTGTAATTGACTGCAAGTCCAATAAACAAAATAATGTCACTTTTTACTGTAATAACTCTGATACTATCATGAGAAAGGATATCTTGACTCTAGAAAGGCCATTTCTCTTAAGGTGCAGGAGGACTAACAAGCTAATTATAAATCCAGCTGAAGGGAAGACTTATGGACTCTATCCATAATTATGTCTGGAACTGGTTTATTCTGAAAGCATGGTGAACTCCATGGAATCTGCTGGGATTTCAGGCACTATACATAGATCATAGAAATAAATCCTTAACACTGTTACAATTTATTTTTTTCTATATAGACCAAATTATTCCTCATGTAGAGGGGTTTTTTAATTATTTCATTGTATCAAACAATCACACTGTTTTGTAATACAATGTATTCTAAGGCTTATATGTATTTCAATATATAAATGTATACAAAATTTGACCTACATTTAAGAGAGGACGTGAGGATATTTTGAGCCCAATAGGAAAAAAGGATGTGTTCAGCTATTTCCTGGTCTAGGGCTCTAGTTGCAGCATAAATGAAGAATAATGGGAGTTGCAAAGGGGAATATTTCTCCCCTGCTGCCAAGTGACTGGGAAAATTAAAGGAGAAAAAAAAATGAAATCTCAGAGGTTTTTATAACAAACCTTGGGAGCAACATGGGAGATGGATGTGAAAGACTGCATTTTTTAAACTGTTATACAAGTTCAAAAAAATCTCTTTTCTCTATTCATTTTAAAGAAAATTTCCGCATCAAATGAATGACCTTTTCATGTACAATCAATAGTCCTGAATATGTAGATGATACATTGTAATCAATATATAGGAATAAACACTGAGGCAGAAATATTATCACTGACAAAAACATCCTCATATAGCTGAGAAAAAGTGGAGATGAAAATTTATTCTTCTAAATATAACCTCTTCACAATTTTTTTCCCCTCACTGTGAATTAGTGGTTGGTACTGAAGGAGAAATAAAAAAATAGATTTGAGATATATGGTTATAATACTCATACTAAAGTTAATATCAATATCAATATGAAAGGCACTAAAATACACTGAAAAAAACCACTTCTTTTGAACCCCTCAGCTGCAGTTCAAGAAACTTGCCATAAATATTGATTGATATGGGACTTCTACAGCAAAAGCTTTAAAGAATTAAAATTTCCTGAGAAATATCGTGTCATTGCCAGTAAACAGTTTAATGTTATTACTTCATCCTGAACAACACTACCTTTTTGAAAGAAATTTGTGCAACATGATCCATTTGTCAAGCTGATCAAGACTGAGCTCTCCATTAACATGTGATAGAAAAAGAACTCATATAAAGAACCAGACATGTTGACAAAAGTGGGTTAAAATTTGCTTTATTATGTTACTGAATATGTAGAAATATTAAACAAAAAACCAGAATTTGAGATAATTTTTAATCGTCCCCAAATATTGTAATAAATGTAAATGTGAGAGAAAACTTTGAGATATTATTGAAATTCTCAGCTCTGATTGTTTTACAAAGTTAAAAATCCCATTCAAAAGCTTTTGTCCAAAGGCAATTTCCCTAGATAATCAAGAAAAATCTTTGCCTTTACTCACACAGCTGTGGAATGCACTTTCAGTATGCAGACTGACAAATGCATTCAAAAAAGAGCATTAAATTTGTTCTATTTTCCCTGACCGAGCAGAAAAGTTCAGAGGGTTTTTGATTAAATGCATATCTGACCTTGGATTATTATGTAGGAAAAAAAATGAGTATATATTAAAAAAGGTTTATTTTGATAGTCTTTCTGTTCTTCAGTCTGTCGTCCAATAAAGCTGAACATTTAAGTCTTACTATCAAACAGCTTTAACTATTCTGTCAAGCATGACTTTTTCAACCTGTCAAGCAGTCCTCCCTTTTCTGCTGCAAAACATCTAACTGCAAGCTTCCTAATCCTCCTCCCTCCTAAACAAAAGTTTCAGACTAAGCCCCCACTTTATAAAAGCCTTTTTATAAACTTACAGACAAATTCTGAAAGATGCTCCCATTTCTATTTCCGATCAGGAGCTGAGTTAACTGATATTTCTGCACTGAGGCCAGAGCAACTACTATAAGCAATAGTTAAGTGAGGAACTTTGTAAAGCAGCTAATATTTTTTGCCCATTGGTTGCCACCTGAATAATAGTGCTATGGTATTTTGTTATCAAACTGTCAGCATTAGATTAAAAGTTGTATTTTCAGTTGTAACACAGATTGTATAATTAAAGTGGTGTCCTTATATTCTTCTACCTCATCAGGAAATTCCAATAAAAAATCTGTATCATTAATATACTACTGAAAGTAAATGAAAGTGTCTTTCTCTGGCACTGGATAGTCTTAGAAATCTGTATTTGAGACTGCCTAATACATTCCACTTAGAAATCCCAGTTTTCAGTACCTTATGTCTTTGCCTTAGGTCAACTTTTCATGCTAATATTGTCCATACTTGCTCCATACTTCAGACTTTTCATTTTCATTTAGGGAGATGGGTGTTAAATTTCAGCACAGGTTCAAGTACTTCAAAGACTGAGTAGATAGTAGTTCTACCAAAACAAATTCTCAGTTATTTGATGCATTCTACACCATTTATACTTTAGAACAGCTTTTAGGCAATAGCAGTAAAGACTACTGTTGGAGATACACATCTCTTCCCCATACGAAAGTCACATTTGGCCAAATTGGCAGAGTCTTAAAATTTCCTGGTGCACCTGTTCAGTCAGTGCAGTCTGGATTTGCCACAGATCCCCTGTGCTTAAGTCAGGCACCTTACTCCTGCTGGGGTCTCACAGTGTGCCAGCTGCCCTGAGCCCACCAGAGCTCCCCCAGGAACAGAGCACAGGTGCCAGAAGCAGAGAGGCATAGGATCAGCAGCTCCTTCCCATGTGGCCTGGGGAAAGAATGAGTTGTGAGACAGAATTCACTTTTGAATGATATTATAGTTTTTCCAAGAATAATTGAATATAGATAATAGCTTCAGCACTCTTCACAGTTTTATAGAAATTTCTGTCAACTACTAAGTTGTAGGTGGACAGCAAACATTGCTTCTGTATCTCACAAAAAAACCCTGACAAATTTCACAAACTCTCTTCTGAATGATCTTAGGCTGTGACTCCAGCATCCCAGGAAAATTTTCTCTCTACTTACCAGTGAACTGTTAGAAAAAGTGAACCCTTTTAAGATCCTTTCAAGAAAAAAGCTGCTAAATCTTAACTGAGAATGCTCTGGTTTTTGAAGATCAAAGGGCTAAGTAAATATTAGAAAAGAGTCTTTACATGCATTTGACTGTTATTAGAAGTTGGTACCACCCAGATGTGGCCACAGCTGGGATTGGTTCCTGGCTGGGGTGTTGGAGACATTGCCCACTGTTCTCTTTCAGGAGCAGAGAGTACTAAACTGTTGAAACTTCTTTTCACATATAGATAATGGTAATTATTAACTTCTGGAGGTTCTTAGTTGCCTGGTAGTCTTTTCCAGTGCCCCTGACCCAGTGTTTTCTTTTCTCTGACAAAAAACCACCACCAAATATTTGGTATAGATCCTCCCCCTCCCCCATCTATGCAGTTACACTAACAAGCTTAGCAACATAAAGAAATTGGTGTAATTTTTTTACTGCTTAAAAAGTCTTAGGACAAAATAGACCAAAATTTTCTTTATGGCTGGACCCTATGCTTTGTTATAGTTGACCTCTGAAAAGATTCTAGAAAATCCACGGGATAAACAAAAAGCCCAAGCCAAAGAACATTTTCCTCCTGACTCAGCTTCTCTGAGCAACATTTCTGACCCCTGAATCACCATCAAAAGCCCCAAACCCTCTACCCTAAAACTACATTGCTCTACACTTTGTTTCAGTGCACCATGATAACTAAAATGAGAAAGCACAGAGAATGTGCAAACTGAGATACAATTATGCAACCATTTTTTTCACAACTTGACTTATGGTACTGGAAAAGGGCAAACAACTCTCTTGAAAATTGTGTTCACCTTCACACTTTACTTCCAAGATTTGCTTTTGGGGACTTGACAAAGCATAGCAGTATATGGAGTGTGATATCCTGTTTTAGTGATTTCTCTTTTGTGGACAACTTCACATCCAAGCTAGAATGAGGCACTCTATTCCTCATATCAACCTAATACTCAAAAAAAAATTTCTCACTGTAAAGAGTTTTTCTACATTACCATTATGGCAAGTTAACTATTCCCACTCTCTTACAAATACGAGTCATGACATAAGCCTACACTGTATTTTCTAAGCAGCATGGTGAGACCTCACCTGAGTTTGTGGCCACCTTTACACCAGTAATTGAAGAGGACAGGTAGTGACTTGTGACCAGTACTTGAAATCAGATTGACACCTCCATGTCTGAAATTTCTCTTCCTATTTAATTGCAATAAACATATTTTCAGAGGCATAAGGCCCCTGGAGATTTTAGTCCTCAAAGTAAACATTTGAACTGGCTTATTGAAACAAGTTCACACCATCTCCTTGTAATTTTCCACAATGTTTCTAGTCCTTTTTAAAAATTGTACTGTGTGGGGACAGAGGCAATATTAACATTTTTCTAAAGTATAATAAACTCTTCTTAGAAACTCAGTAGCATACTGCATTTTGAATGTGTTCTGTTCGAGCCTAAATTATTGCAAAATTCCCCAGGTTTTACCAAAATCACCATTCTCAGGGAAACAAGCAGAATATCAGCAGTGACATGTATAAGTTCAAGTGTGCTTTAAAAAGTATATGCCTGAAATTTCAGAACTGCTGACAGCAAATTAGAGTTTTCTTCATCCACTATAAAAATGAGAAATGCCTTCTGCTTTGTCCTGTTTGTCCATAACATTTTTTTTGAGGGCTGTTTTTAGCAGAGTTACTCTGAGTAATTAATGGAGCAGGATTGTCACCATTGCACAGAACAGAACCTAGGAAAAAATGGCAGGTTATTTCAAAATGTGTCAAAGCAGGACTGTTTTCTCTTGGAAAAAGCAATACAGAGAGTTGTAAATCCCAAGGTCACAGCAGTTTTACAGCTTCAGTCAGGCATCCTAAAACCAGTAAATACACAGGATGTCATGTAATATGCAATTAAAGTCATTTATATACACAAATAGAGATCAAAAATTTACTTTGCACCCACCCCTTCCCCCTCCAAACAATAGGAAAGAAAACAAACAACACATCACAGCCATGTGTCATTTTGTTTTAGTCACTACTGGAAAACAGCCAGAGATTACAATGGTGAGATCAGTGTAACGCTGCTATAGTGAATGAAATGGAATTTCTTAGCAGCAGCAGAGAGGCTGAATTTGTGACAGCAGTTCTGGAGCACAGAGCAAGGTAGAACAAAATGGTCATAAAAACACCCACAGTCATGTTTTAGCTCCATAGCTGATATCAGTGGCAAATGGCTTTGCTTTGTTTTGGGTTAAACACATCATGATTCTTAAAAACTTCATGAAGCTGGATGAAAGAATCAATCTATAAATGGAGGATTTAGCAGAAACACAAACATAAAAGCTAAACTCCTGATTTATAAAATGAAAACATCTTTGTACTGAAATGCAAGACACAGACAGATTTCCTAATGTTGTAGAACATGTTACAGGGGGGAAAAGAAGCTGGTTAAACACCAGGACAGTCTCACCAAATCTCCTGGGCTAGAATGAAATTATCTACTGGCTTTACAATGCTTCATAGATTTTCATTCACAGTGATGTCTGAATTTGCATATAATGGTTAATTCTTTGAATTCCCTTTGCTGCTTGTTTTTATTCTCTAATCCTTTACTTTTCTAAGAAATTACTGTGGTCTTTGGTAAACCATTTCCAAGAGAGAGTTTCCTTTGCATATATCTAGACTTTGCAGATTGGTGCATATTATTAGACTCATACAGAATTCAAGCATCTCCAAAGTGATAAAAAGACAATAGCAAACCATGAGCCTAGAATATATTCCTACTGGGTTTCAGACCACTTCTCTGCAGGATAGTATTAAGAGTTTTCTGAAAAAATTCTTATTATTCAATAAGCTGAGCACACAAAAATTGCCACTGAAATTTATGTGGTTCATTCTTTTAATTTCTGTGTGGGGCAAAGTCAGCTGGGGTAAAGAATGTCAGTATTATACTCAGAGAACAGACACATATAAAGTATGGGGCAAATGTCATAATTAATTGCTGAGAAAACAAGGTCCAGTTCATTACTTTTAAAGACATTCTGATAACATCACTAATGAAGTACTCTGATATCACATGATAAAATGGTACATTTTATATTTGTTCTTGAATAGACAGAAAGAACCCTGTGAATGAAAAAACATCTCACTATGCAAGATCTTGTACAAATATGGAAAGAATTTTAAACTGAAAATTTTAAGTTAATAATTTAATTATTTCAAGATGCTTTATCCCGGAGTGGAAAAAGTTAACACTGCATTCAGGTTAATTTAGAGGCAGATTGTATACTAAAGGATTGACCTAATTAATTTTGAATTTACACTAACAAGCTGAAGCTGTAAAAAGTGGCTTATAATCTTGTCTTTAGGCAGTTCTCTGAATAACTGCCACACATTTTGATGAAGGTTCTGTATTACTCAATTTATTAATACATTGATGTACTTCATGCAGATACCAGGTTTCTGGGATCAGAAAAATATTATTCATTTTCAATACCTAAAAAAAAAAAAAAAA
>VXAC01008060.1:710422-868789 GCA_013399225.1 Rhipidura dahli
AAAAAAAAAATAAAATAACTTTTGTATTCTTTTTAGGTTTTGGTAAATTCAAAAAGATTATGAGGTAGATTTGAAAAAAAGTCATTTTTCAAATGCAGTGACTAAAGAGTAAAATAAGGTTACATTCTAGGCATTTTCTTGGAAGCAGTCAATATTGTGTGACAAATTTTCAAGTTACAAATCCTAGGGAGCATTTTTTTTTCCCCTCAACTCATTTGTGCATGCTTTTTCCCTAGCTTTAAGCAAAAATTCATAGGCTTCTGAAAATTTTCTGTAGTACTCATGGTCTTAACTTCATCCTTATTTCCCCACTATTATTAAATCTCTGCAAATCTCTTCTAAGTAGGGAGAGATGCTTCTTAAACTATGTAGAAGTGCTACTTCCTTTTTCACAGAAGGCTATGTGGGTTTTTTATTATTTCATTACTACAGTCTTTTTTGCTTTTATCCCTGTAGAAGGCATATAATTAAGCTTGATATAATGGCAGAGTTTTGTTCCTTATTAAAGTATTGGCATCAAATGAGTTATACAATGGAAAAAATTACAGAGACATAATCAGTTAAAAATTTTAATAATATAACCCTGTAATTGTTGTGGGTTTTTTCAAGGAGTGGTATGACAGAAGAGCAATTAATTTCAGCTCTCTGAAGAATAATGCAGAAAGTATGTTAATGAACATAATAATTTTTTTCTGTATTTAGTGTGCTTATGCCAACATGCTGTTCATCCTCATAGTAAGGGTACAGACAACCCTCAGTTCGGAATGTTTGGAATCTTGAACTCCTGCAAAATAGACTGTGAAGGCTGACTCTATTTGAATGCACACAATTGTGTTGACAAGAAATGGGAAAAGCAAAACTTAAAAAATTAGGACTAAGGGAGCACTGGGTCGCTTAAACATAATTGTTACATCAGACCAGCTACAAATGTGCCATGAGGCATTTTATTGCACCTCACATCCTTGTTCTGTCTGTGAGGTTTGTGCAGAAAGCACCATTCCAGCAGGTTTTGTCACGCAATTATGCTTTTGTGTCAGTAATTTGCTAGTGCTGTCACCTTGCAGAAGGAAGCAGCATTAATCTTAGGAGTAGCACAGTAACATTCCCCAAATGATCCCAGAAGTTGGAGCACCTGCATCTGGTCTCTGCCTGCTGCTGGTGCTAAACCCTTGTCTCACAATGATGATCTGCCTTTTTATTATCTTAGGTTTGGTCTGAGAAAGAGGGAATTTCTCAGCTGCAGGATGACTCCAGCACAAGGTTTCTGGCTGCAAAAGACCAAAACCTCCTAACTGAACAAAACACAACTATAAATCCTTAAAATGTCAGATTTACTGTGTCTTTACCAATGCACTTATGCCCCTTGTTTTATAATATATATTGACACTTGTGGAAGCCTAAAGAATGGTACTTTTACTTAACAGGAGGAAATGTCATTGGCTTCAGCAGATTTCATGAAAATTTTCATCAGCTTCAAAGTCTTTGTTACCATCCACACCCTGGGCTACATATAACCCTGGTATACACTTATTTGAAATTGATTCTTTAAGATCTCCAATCAATCCTCAAGAGAATCTAAGACCTGTACAAAATGTTTTATAGTCCCTTTCATATAGAGGTGCAAAACTGTATATCTAAACAAATTTTTATTCTTTAGGCGGGGTTGCCGGGGGCTCTTCTTCAGTAGGTAGAGGGGCAATTAGAATGGAAAGAAACATTCAAAAAAAGCTAAATTATCGCCTGTTTCTAAAGTTTGCAACAGTGATTTGATGTGTTTTACTCATGCTGTACAACTGATGATGTGCCTCGCTGCCATACAGCAAAAGTCTGGACTCCTCAAGGATGTTCCAGGTGGCACTGGGACTGGCAAGGGGTCAGCACACCTCATAGTACCATGGGAGGAAGCAAACTGTGCCTGCATGGGAAACAACTTCCTGGATCAGGGAACACAAGTGCTCCTCACACTCTGTAAATTCTGGAAAAGATAATGTTTAACCATGATTCCATTAATCCCTTCCTAAATCTGGGATTTTATAGCAAACCAAAAAAATCCACAGGACAGATAAACAAAACCAGACTTCTGGCGCATCACAGAACACATCCTGTAAATATCAAGACAAAAACATCCAACTTTATGAGTTTAGAACTATTCTCTTAGATTTCATTAATATAACTCTGTAACTTGGAAAGACTATGAAAGTTTTCAGAAGCTGAATTTCATTTAAATTTTTATCTTTCTATATTTGTCACCAAAATTCATATAATCCTGAAAAATGCAGAAGATTTTTAGCAGATGAAAATTCAGCAGCAGATGTCTGGCAATATCTATGCATACCAAAATAAGAACTGTGAGCGAGGTGTGTTTCCATCAAAAAAAAGAAAAATTCCACGTCTTTGTAGGAAATAATCTAATATTAGAAGAGAGTTTAAAAAAAAAAAAAAAAAGATGAAATTACACTGGGAATTCCTTTTGAATCCTTTATGTGAATTTTTTACTGATGGTATCGAAATAATTTTTAAGTTGCTGTGGTGTTGTGCAATTGAGAAAACTGTGTGCCACATGGAGGTTACTGTAATAATTTACATCTTGAGTAGGTTGTTCAATTTACTTTGTAAATATAGATAGTAGTTGATCCAGAATGGGAAAAAAATGCTTATTATTCTCATTTCCTCCACAGCAAGAGTTTTCTTACATCCAGTTAGAACCAGGAACAAGCACAATTCATTTGGTATTCAGAGCTATAGATGGACCTGAACTGCTCACCAGGAAGGAGGGATGGGAATTGCTTCTGGTGGTGCTGCTACCACCAGAGGAGGAAGTTTTTATAAGCTCTGAGTATCTATCTCTTTGCAGTATTCAGTGTTGTGGTTTACTTGGAGGAAGATGAATTTGGGGTCTAGAAGCCTGTGGGCTGACCACTGGCATTCATAGCCACAGATTGATGATACATTAAATTGATTATAAGCAACATGGAGTATAAAATAGCCTTGATCCAGCAAACTTTTCTTCTTCTGAGCTATGAGTTCTCTTGAAGGAACATCCTTCTGCATATTGTACAGAAGAGCTTGCAAATGCTATGTAACTTGCAGTGATATATTTTTCAAGTAATTTGACAGCTTAAAATGCAATGTGGTTGTCAGACATGGATCTCAATGGGGTAACTCACAATAAAAGATAACACATTAGGCTGGGGTTTGAGGTTTTGTGGGATTTTCTTAAGAAGGAGTTTTCTCTAGAAAATATTTTGTCCAAACATATTGTAATAAATTCAAACTGTATTTTCCTTTTTGGAACAAAGCTAATTCCTCTATGATTAACAGAGACAACAATTTATTTACTTCTATGCCTGTCTACTCATTAGTGACAATTATCTAGAAATGTTCAATATTAAATAGTTATGTATTCACTGAAACCCTCAGAGGTGAGAATTTAAAAATAGGTCAAAACCTCCAGTACAAAATGTACTTTTCTAAAAGCATTTCACTTAACAGCACCATAAAAAGTGGTTGAAATTGCATTAAGACTTTAATTCCCAACTCAGTCAGACACATGGGAAAAAAAGGCTTCTAATTGCCTAAAATACATTTTGGATCTGCTCCTTTTTAATTTGTATCTATGTTAATATAAGAAATGGATAAGTTATTCTCATCTTTATCTTTTGAAAGGAACTTCTATACTACTGTTAACTAAAGCAAATTCTAATCTTGAATACTCATTAAACAAAATAAAGAAGATAGGATTTGGTCTAATGGCCCAAAAACAAAGTTGGAAAAGAGTAACTCTCCAGTCCCAATTTGCCAAAATCAAGTCACTTTCCTGTCTGGATTTCTCCATCTGTCATGATTTTATTACTCCCACTATATACCCCACGCTATTCATTAATTCTTGAGTTCTTTTAAAACATAAGGAGTCAAATGCTGTTATTAAATCAATGAACAAAATAATTAAACTGTCTGAACAGCTTTGCAAAGAATAATTAGCAATTAAACAGGATGCTATTATCTGTGCAGTGTGATGATGAGAGCAAAACTAAGACAATCAAAACCTATCTGAATATAGAAGAAATTGGAAACAGTGAAAATTTAAGTTTCAATTCATTAAAATGCACCTAAATGACCCCCAAATATTTTAGTGTATTAAATGATCAGACCTAAGACTTCGAAAATAATTTTCCCTTCTGTTTACAAATTAATTTCGTTGTTCAACTTTAGCTCTACACAGCCTAGCAGAAACTCCCTTCTGAAAGTATCAATGAAATGCAATTTCATCAGTGTCAACTATAGCTAGTATCAAAAATATAGGTAACACCAGATTTGTAACATATTCTTAATCTGTGTGTTTTTAAACCTAAATATTCCCTTTAGCTACATGTGTTCAGATCTCAGTGGAAGTCACTGGTAATTGTATCTGGCATCTCTGGGCATAACATGATTTTAGTTTAGAAATATGTGCTTTGAAATTCTATAAGTGTCAGGTAGATTGTCAAAGCCCATGTCATTGCAATGGTCCTATTGGCAGAGGAAAAAAAAACCCAAAGAGATGATCTGCACTCTGAAAGAATACCCAGCAGCTGTCTTGGTTATTATTTCATTAAAATGAGAAAACTAATTCTCTCTCAATAAACAATGTGATTTTCTGCACAGGTGTGGTGACCTACTTAAATCTAAAGGTAGAAGTAAAGCATAACAGATAGATTTTTAGAATCTGAGGTTATTCTTAGGAAATCCCATTTGAGAGTGAAACCCATCAAATGTTTAAATCAGCAACCTGGATGCTGGGATGTTCAGATCCATTCTTTGTCACAAGCTTAATCATTCAAATTCTCTTAGATACAGATTTTTAAAAGGATTTAAATACCCATCAAAATGGACATAGGCTTTTATATGCTATGGAAATCCTGTACAGTTCTCACTTCCCTACAAAGAAAAAAATGTAAAAATAATATTATTCTACTGAAACAGGAGACCATGAACATAAGTACAATATCTTGATTTATTCAGACAAAGCAGCACTACCTAATGTAGTTTAAGTGGTAGAATCACATGCTCTTCTCTGCAGTAAATGTGAAAACACCACTATTTCTTGTGCTGCCCCAAACAATAGGCATCTCAGAGAGCTGCAGTGTCAATAAAGAGATGCAAATACTACATCATTTGCATATAGAATCAGGCCACAGGAAATTCAAATTAGTCATTTTATACAGGCACTAATCTTCTGACTTCTCACCAAAAATTAGGAAAGTGGAGGAGGCATTCACGTCTCAATGTGCTTTCTTTCTTAGAAAGTTTTCCAGGTTATTGTGTCATCATTAAACATGTGAAAAAGATCAACAGAAAAATATGTTTCTTGCTATGAGTACAGTGGAGAGTGGAGGCAATACAACAGGAACTCTATAGGCCATGTTTTCATTTAGGGGAACTTTAAAAATATTGAAAAAAAAATATTTGGTGAATAAACACCAAATGTGATTGATCACCAACATGAGATTAAAATATTGTACAAAAAATATTTGATGTTATTTGTAAAGCACGACATTTTAATTTATCTTAGTTGCCATCACAGGAATAACCAGGTGAAGGCCTGTAAAAAAATGAGGTAATTTCAAGGGAAAAAACACTTGTGTGATCTTCTGACAAGAGTCTCATTTTCACAAGTTATGTAAATACTCTAAAGACTTTCTCTGAGATGCTCTAATAAAAGTTTTCTTGATCATTTAATTAAAAATCCCACAAAATCTAAGAGAAGATTGAAAGAATATTTAGACATCAGCACAAATGTTCTAATTATCTATGAATCCCAGAAAACAAACAAGGAATGTTAGTGGTTTTTAATCAGAAAAGCACCTGATTTAATAACAAATCTAAGCTGAATAACTGTCATATGAAGTGTCAATTTTGAGCAAGTCACTAGTTACTCTAGAGACTGGGGGAAAACACATCCAGGTGAGTTCCCTCACTCTTTTAGGGTGTTTAATCACACTGAGCAGACATCAGATGGCACCAGCTTGGGTTGTGAGGAGCGGTGAACACAGCAGTGGAGTGATGAGGCAGAGAGCTCCAGACAGTGGAGCAAATCTCAACACTCTGCCCAAGGGGGATCATCAAATGTAGGTGCAGGGCAGGCCTAAAACTGTAAATGCTAGGCTGGCATCCAGGCTACAGGGTGGGACAGCAGAGCTGTGAAGAGCTGGGATTTGAGATAAATCCAGGGGGAAGGCTTGCAGTCCTGAGTGGGTAGCACAGGGAAAAAGCAAGAACTGGGAGTAGGAATAGACTGTTGGAAGCCACCATGAAAACCTTGCAGTGATCAGTAAGAGGAAAAAACTGAACAAACATGCTGAATAAACTCCCAGTGGTCAAGCCAGGCCTCTAGGAAACTGGCTGTCACTGCTGTCATGGCTTTGCTTAACTTAACCATATTTTTCAGCCATGATTACACCAAATGGATCTCAGCTGCCCAAATATGTTTCATCACCCAAACATCTGCCGAAGTTTATTATATCCTCATGGATCACTTCATCTCTTTGCTGTTTAAGAGAGACAGATAAATTTAAATAATGTAACTTTGTTAGACTGACTGATAGTAGTAGCATTGGTTTTGATTAAATGACACATCCAAGAAATTGGTAGCTTCTAATACACAGTGGAAGTGAGTAGGTCTTCATCTGGAACAAATACAGTGAGGAAAAGGTGTTTCTGAAGCCTACCTTTCTTCTTATTTATTTTGTTATTAGACTTGATATAACGATTGAATTCAATTGATTGAATTCTATGATATTTTTTAAGGTTTTTAGATACGTGAAGGTAAGCATTTTTAATTTTCATCTGGAAAAAACAAACAAACAAATAAGAACAAACCAAAACCCCAAAACAATGGTACCTCAAAAAAAAAGTGTTAATGCAAATAGAATTAAAATTCTTTATTCAGCTTCCCTCTTGAAAGGCAAATCCTGAAAAACATTAGGGCAAAGTATAGTACAGCTTCAAGAAGCCCAATGGCATCAAGAAAACTAATACTACACAAATGAATGATCAAACATACTGGCTGAAAGCACAAAGTCATAGTAACCCATGCCTGCTCAGTCCTCTCACACTGCATCCTTCTGTCTGGAATGTGCACACTCTGTGAAATGCAAAAGGATGAGCAGAAAGAAAATATTTCCTTTTGTCCCATTTATTAGTCACCTCCTGGTTTTCTGGATACTGCTAAATAATAAGGGAATATTCTCACCTGCTATGCTGAGTTATGTTATCTCAGATTAATTTCACAGGTTTCCTAGAATTGTGCCCGAAGAAAGAACTATTAAATGAAATTCTGAACTGAATATTGATGTGGCATTAACAGCCTTTACCAGTAAAGCTTAGGGGTTTAGATGACAAAGTACACAAGGTCAAAACTCTGCAAACGAAGCCTTTTAGCATGTGTATGTTCAAGTCAAATTTATTATTATCTAATGAAAAAAATGGCTCAAAAGCTTGGAGGTTTTTCTAGCAAGTAAAATTAAATGAACACACCATCTAAAGCCAGAAAGATCTAGTTTAAATCCCATAAAAGAACACTAGGAAAAATCTGCCTGAGGGATCAAAAAATGTTTAAAAATAGCAATGACAATAGCAATGCTTTTTAAGATCTTGATATACCAGAGGAGGTAATTTTGGAATCTATACCTGTAAACAAGTGGGAAAAAAGAAAAAAAATGTTGGCCTCTGTGAAACTGTGCAAGGACATTCTGCAACATTATCTGTAGCATCCCTTTTATCCCTGTAGCTGACAAACAACCAAGAAAGCGTAGGAAATGTTTGCAGAAGTTTATATGGTAAATACACAAGACTATTCACAACCTATATCCATTGCAAAAATACTTGGGAAGTTGAAGTGTTGTGTACTTGAAAACCCTAAAATCAGGTTTCTTACACAACTGCAGTTCATACCCTGTTGTACATAAGCATTATCATGACACAGTTCTCATGTAATCTTCACATCCTACTCTTTTCTGCAAAGATGTTTCTCACACCTATGTACATACATAGTACAGCTTGTTAACTTAGTGTTCACCTCTTGCTTTCTTTATTCTTTTCCCTCTTTGTTCACTGGGTAATGAGGCTACTTTAGCTGTTCAAGATCTGCTGCTTCTGCCTCAGTGGATGGCTATCAGAAAGAAGGACAATGAAAGAAAAATGACAAGACATGAGGCCTTTTTTTTCCTCCTTGCTAAGTATACTGGCTCAAATACATAAAGTTCTTTCAGATGCCCTTTCTACCAGGAAAAGGGTCATACTATACTCCACACCAGAGCAAAGGAAGTAGAAAATGATGTATGACCTTAAAATATCATTTTAATTGCAGTAACATGTGAGATGGCATTTTATGTAATCAGAACCATGACAGCTTTTTTTTTTTTTTTTTTGTTAAATCTAGATAGCCATATAGTCACAACAATGTGGTTCTCACTGCCCAAAGCCCAGCCAGGGTCTCCAAGCAAGTGGCTGAATTATTTTGTGGATCTTCTTAATTAATATTGCTAAGTAAAATTAGTTAAAGCCAACCAAGACATACACATCTAAGCTGCAAACTCACAGAGTTTCAATGTCGCAGGACAAATTTTTCCTCTTTGGGTAGTTCAGTTGATATGAGCCAACATGCTGGAATAACTCACATGTCAGTTTGTAACATAATTATCATAATGACTAGAAAATAGATGAAATTTCAGTATAGATTATAAAACTAAACATTCATTAGAACAATTGCAGGATGGTTATCTAGGAAAGTTCAGGGTCTGGGTCAGTTAAAATAGAATTAGAATTTACTTAGTTTTTCATATAGAATTTCCTGATTGCAGAGGAATCTATAAGTTGTACTCTAGATTTCTGAAAAAATATTGCATATCCAGTATGGTTCTAATGGTGTTGAAATGAGGGTTGGATGGTAAAGATTCTGCTCTGAATTTAGATGTGCTACAGGAGACTTTATATACCAATGTTGGTTTTATATAGAGGTGACTGGTCCTTCTACTCTTTGTTTTCAGTGTACATATTGCATATGCAACGTCCATATCCATATGAGCTGTAAGCTTCCTCTTGAGTTGTGACAGCTCAGTTGTTTAAAACACGCTGCTAACAATGCCGAGGTCAAGGGTTTGGCCCTTGGGCCCATTCTTTTAAGAGCTGGACTCAATGATCCTTGTGGGTCCCTTCCATCTCAGAATACTGTGTCATTGCAAAGTTGTTTTACCAGACCTGTAGTTTTCAGGCCAACATATACTCCTGTACTCAAATGTTACTGAAGTGAATGAAGCAAAACCAGAAATCCCATTTTAAATAGATTTCCCATTAAATTATTGTTTTGGTTTTAGTGATCCAGTTGTGATAATTTGAGCAACACACTAACAATCAGGAAGTTTGCTAATAAGTATTTTCAATAAACTTTATACTCTTTCTGAATACTAAACTGAGGAAACAGGTTCGTTATCTTGATAGATGAATTAAAAATAGATACCTAACTCTGAGATCAGATAAATAAAGTTAGTTTTAACTATGGTTTTCCAACAATAATACAGTAAGAAACACTTCTCACAGCTTCCATACTGTTCTTATTTTTCTATCCATTTTTTAAAAGACCTTCATACAATGAATGAAAATGTTTCAGATATGCTCTTGATAAAAGAAAAGATGGTTAAGTTTTTATTTAAGGCAAATGAATATGCATTGCTAGGTATTAATCAGAGGAATATTACTCCTCTAAGAAAGTAATAGCTGAAGTTCACTAGAAAATACAAAGTATGATTGTTCAATCCATCATTCAGTGGTAATATCAGAAACTCTGTTACACAGAATTATATCCAGAGATCCAGTGAAAGTATTCATGACTGTTGAGCAAACACTGCCATGAATGACTGATTTAGAGAGTTGCAGAACATGACCCTTGCACACAGAGCAGTAATCATAAACTTTAATCTGCTAGTTATCAGGGGGACAGGTTGCATGTTAATCTAATGATTAATATCTAATTTGAAGTGAGAAATAGCTGTTATTTCAAAAGCATATGAACTCTGTGCAGGGATCAGAACTACTGGATCTAAACCAATCATAGGTAGGTTACATGAAAACAGGCTGGTAGTTACAGCTGGTGGCAAAGGAAGTTGACACTGGACTTATTCAAAATAAAGGTGACAGCTGGTGTGATGGAAGATAACAAGTGGAATAATACCGAGCACGAAATCAGGATATAACAGTTTTGAAAATTATCATCTGAAATTTGAAAACAGAAAAATAACTTTCAGGTTCATGCAGAGAAGGCTGAACTTCTACACATGGTTACCTGTCTCACTTAGCACGAAAAAAATTAATTACAGGTTAGCTCACCTTTGCAAAATCTAGACTGTATCAAGGGTCATTTTATTTGTAAGCAGATGTAAATTTAAAGATGCTAAATCAAGTGATATCGTATTTTAATATTCTGAATAATACATGAACCAAATATGCTCCATGATACCACAAGCTATTTCTGATTCCATCACTTTTCATTTGTGTTGGTTTTTCTCTGTATCTGAGACTTTTAATAACTGATAATTCATGACTTCACTTTCTTTTTTGGCAATTTAACATTTGTGTTCAAGATAATGCTGTCAAAAAAGAAAACCCAGCAAAAATCAGGCATATTAAATTTCATTGTTGTCTCCTTTTATTGCATCTGTATTTTCAGTTTGCAAATCAATTCCTCTTTACAGAATTAGGTAAAAGTTAGCTGCCTGTAAACATTTTATTTTTTTGGTTACTCTATGGTGCCAAAAAATAATTCCTTAGGAAGTTTAGTTTTGATATTATTATTCTCACAATATCTCTTGTCTTCTTTCCAGCCTCGGGGTGGGATATGAGGTAGCTAACAGAGAACCTGGTGTTCCAATGGGGAAGTTTTGAAGTTTGGAATTTTAATCCAGAGTGGTACATTCATGGCAAAATAATGGCAGAATGCTGGGATTTTCCTACAGCACTGTCAGAGTTCCTGGAGGTCACAGACACCCATAAAGCAACTATTTAGTTAATTTGGAAACCAATTTTCCAGTTTTGCAGACACCCAGGAACCTTGTCTCAGAGGCCTCAAATTTCTCATGCTGCATGAGTTCATAGCTGGTTAAGGCCAAGTTTCCAAAAAGCTTCACAAGTTTTGGAATCATATGTATGTGTCAAAGTGAATAATCTTCTTAATTTTTAAGTAGGACTTCAGTATTCTTCCAAAAGAAATGCCATATTATATATTTAACTCAAAAAAATCTTTTTTAATTCATGAGGGAATTTCCAACTTATCAAATTTTTGCTCTAATACCACGTATTTCTAGTTGAAGTACCTGCTTATCACATCTATCTGCAGAACACATGAAGTTGGCTCACAGGTTATATATATAGACACATATATTATTTATTTTCAATCTGATTTCTATGTATTCATCTATGTATTTTCAGCTCCACTGATCCATAGGCAACTAGCTCAGAAGCAGACAGCCAAAGCTCGGGAGATGCATTCCAGCTTTTACAGGTCATACTCTGTCTCAAGTGTTCCACTGCATGGACTGTGCAATATTATAGGAATTATCATATCAGAAGCTGGGAACCTAAGAAGGAAGAAAATTTTTATAGAGAGTCATTCCCTTAAAATTACTTCTATAAACAAGGTTCCTTTTTCTTGCATTAAAACTGCTCATATCTCTCATAAAAGCTCCAGGGAAAGGTCTTATATTTAAATTCAGTTATGTTTATGCTTTACATGTTGAGTACTTCCAATTATTATATTAAATATATCAAATCTCAGTGGGATGACTGGTGATAAGTGTTACATATTTATAAATATTTTGCATTCCCAGACCATGTTGTGGGTTATTAGAATCATAGATTCACATTGATGAATGGCTCAGTAGGTCAGTTAGTCCACATCACCAGCCTAAATATGTATGAAAACATGACAGAACTTACTCTGTTTCATTCTTAAATGCCAGTAACAATAGATCAAGCAGTCTACCCAGTCAGCTCTCCAGTGTTTTCCTCTCCTTTGGCTTCAGAAACTTTTTCCCCCAAGATCTAATTTGTATATTCTTTGCAATGTCTTTGCAAAGCTGTCACGCTCCGGGGCCAGTGATGCTGTACCTTCATTACAGCCAGGGAAAGAGGACCCTCAGTTCATTTCAACAGCCAGTCGTGCTCCCAGGCTTCTGAGCCAGGAAACCCCAGTTCCTTCTGTATTTCTTCACAGGTCTTGTTTTCAGGCATCTTCTCATTCTAGTCCACAGTTTTTCTTAAGGATTTTTGAGTTGAAACCCTGACAATATTACAGAGAGTTTGTGAACTGTGATAACTTTCCCTTTCCTTGTGAGAGACCAGCATCCAGGAGTTTGTTACCCATACTGTGTTTGTATATTTAGTTATTTCAACACAAATGTACTTTCCAACTTGTCCTTGCTGAATAGCACTTCACAGGACAAATGTAAGGTTTCTCAAGATGATTTTGAACGCCAGTCCTTTCCTAAAATGCTCTTGCAATCTCTCAGTTTCATATATTAACAAGTCTTTCCTTTCTTCAGTCTTTCACATAAATAATTAAAATACATCAGTATTGGACCCAGAACAAATCACAGCATAGCATCATTTCATATTTCTTTCCAATATGACTGTTAACTACTGAAATTTCCCTCTGGATACAGTTTCCTTTTTTTGCAGAATGTCTGATGGATACGTCAGAACAAAAATTGTTTTGACATTAAACTTAGTCTCATATGACATTCACCTTAGTTTGCAAAGGAATTGCTGTATATTTCTCAAAATCAGCAGGAAAACCATACCCAGAATGTAAAAATACCCATATCACCATCAATAAGGAAAGATAGATTAATGGGTCCAGATATATGTATAAGACATAGTAATGACTTGGAAAGTGTTTATCTGAATATCTGGTCTTAGTGTAATAAATTTAATCTCACATGCTGTGAAAGTTCCATTAATTTAATGGAATTATTTCCAGTACAAAAAAAAAAATTATTTTTGAAGTTATCTTGGGTTAAGCTGTAAGTCTCTACAGGTTAAAAGACTGAAAATTACGTGAGGGCAGCTTAATGATGAAGCTGTACAGGATGCTGTGCGCTCGGCCCTGGTGATAAAAAATTGTGTGTAATTAATACTCTGTTGTAGTGCTTAGGTGCACTAAGGCAGAACCAGGGAGTTTATCATTTCCTAACCTTTGAGGACTTAACCATGTAATCTATATTTTCAGTCTTAACTCTGTCATTCATTTTTGAGATTAGATCTTTTTATTTACTTAAGAGATGTATGCCTTTAGTGTAATAATACTTTATAGATTCATCTTTCAGATTAAACTAAAGCATATATTTTAGATTGGAAGCATATAAGACTTTACTGTTGCCTTCTCTGGGCAAATTCAACTCTCAGTGAGTTTAGAATTGCAGCACATTGTAGCTGCTTTGGTCCTGGGAATTCAGAGAAACATTAAGACTTCCAATGCTTTTCTTCAGGAAAGAAAAAATCAGCGATGCTGATATAAAAGTTATGTGTCTTTATGTAAACAAAAGATCCCTCTCATAAGTATTTTATGAGAGTTTTGCTCCAAAGAAAAAGACAAAGCACATATGGTATATTGCTGGCATTTCAGAGTGAAGTTATTCTATAGATTCTGAAAAAATGAATTATTTATTGAAGTTTATATATTCGTCCATTGGGCAGATATACAGTTCCTTGAAAATATTTTTACCCAGTCTAAATTTATTAAATCAGATGTGCTGTGTTTATTTCTTGAGGGAAAAAAAAAAAAAAAACACAAAAAAACCTCTTCTCCTTTGAATTCACGGCATTTTTCAGTATTCCTAAGCACCAGGAAATCAAAGAGCTCTTTGTATCATTCTTCTCCCTGCGACTGTTCTGCTGTGTGTACCAGCTTTCCAATTCCAAGTAATAAAAGCATCGATCTTCTAACATCTTGACAGTGGAGTTCGTCTAATTCTGCATTAGCACTAAACACAAACAAAAAATTTAGTATAAGCAGCCTCAAGAGACGCTTCAACCAGATTTCTCCATTTCCCTGGGCTAAATCAGCTCCTCAAAACTCAATTTAAGAAACTGACACAGACACTACAGTTAGAATGGTAAATCTACTCTCCATCAATTTCTTAAATAAAGTTTTCAATCACTGATTTGGTCTACAGAGACAGAGTTCTGTTCTAGGTACTCCTCTCAAGCTATGCTCATTAAAGATCATTGCTCCTAGTGTTCCATCTTAATCCTGGCTGGAAAGTGGATGGTCTTTGAGTACAGAGCTGGATATTGAAGGCGTTTTTTTAAGTAAATTTTAGCTACCTGGTAGGAAATGCTTGCAAATAAAATATGAACACTGAAGTACTGTGATATGATTCAAAAGGAATGAAGGCAAGAGACAGAAAATATCCTGAAATAAACTTCCTGAATTTTTGCACATTTTGATTTTTTTTCTTCCCAAATACTGGGCTTTCACTGTTATCATGGCTCCCAGTATGTTAGAGTAGGATTTTGAGGGACAGTTCATAGGTATTCTTGCTTCAGGAAGACAATTCCTTCTGTAATTGAGGGGGTTGGGATTTTTTTTTTATTTGCTTGTTTGGTTGGTTGGTTGATTGGCTGGGATTTTGTTTTTCAAAAGACTGCAACAACCCTTCTAAGTCTTCAAGGAAAAACACATTAAATCACAAAATTATTTAGGTTGGAAGGTTGTGTAACTCTATTCTCAAAGGAGGGCCAATGAAATAGCATTGTTTGGGTACTTTTTTTGGCCAAATTTTGGATATTACCAAGTCTGGAGTTTTTACCTCATTTCTGGGCACCCATTCTAGTGTTTGGAAAGTCTCATGGTTTAAAAAGATATTAAAAAATAATTAGAATTTTCTGTGTTCCAACTCGTGTTCGTTGTCTTCTGTCATTCTGCTGTGGACCTCTGAGAGGAGCCTGCCTCTGCATTCCCTAAGCTCTCCTTTTCAGTGGTTATGGGCAGCAGTAGCACCCTCACAGCCCTTCTGCTATTAATGCTGAACTGGCCCCACTCCCTCCACCTCTCCTCCATTGTCCTGTGCTCTAGTCCCTAACCACCTTAGAAGCCTTTACTAGACTGGCTCCATTCTCTTTGTGTCTCTCAAACTGGGAAGCCCAGGACTGGACCAGCCCTCCAGGTGTTTTCTCACCAGTGCTGAACAGAGATGAAGAATCCCATTCCTCAGCCTGCTGGTGACACTCCCTCTAACACAGCCCAGGTTTTACCCACCAGCACTCCCAGGTTCCTTCCTGCAGAGCTGCTCCCCTGGCAGTCAGTGTTCAGCCACAGAGAGAGCTCTGTTCTCACTGGAAAGGGAGCAAACTACTGATGGTCCTGTCTGGAAGCAGAGCCAGAGATCCCTCACATTCATTCAGACACTCCTGGGAACACTTAATGTAGATTTTAACTGAAAGCCAGTCTTCCCTTTTCCACAGTCCTGTGACACAGAGCAAAGCATCCAAACAGAAGCAAAGCACCCAAACATAACTTCAGCAGCAGTGCAGCTGACAGCTGTTGTGAACTGTCAGTGAACTGTCATTAAAGCAGAAGTGATCTAGGAATTAATTTTTAAGGATGCCTGCCAGGTACTACCTCCAACTCTTCAGTTAAGAGGGTTTGCTGTGTTGTCTTTTACAAAATATCTCTTACATATTTGTTTGACATGTGAAGTAAAAAGCAGTTTGCTTAGATTTTAATCAGTCTGTATTATTTCTCTTTATATAAATTTTAATTTGTCTCTTAAAAATAGAATAAAGTTTCTGCAAGACTACTCTGGAAAATACAAGACCGAATAGCATCTGTTTCATCATTAAATAACATAGTTATTTGTTAACCACTCTATCTTCTACAAAATACGGATGAAAATATTTAAATGTAAGAGAAAAGAATAATCATGGGGGGAAAAAAAGCTGATGAAAAGAGTTTTAGAAAGAAAGAGTGTGATACCTGGAAAGTTACTTTTTACCACCTTATAGCACCATCAGTTCAAAACCATAATGCCACACACTGAATCTGCATATTTTTGCTACATCTTATTTATATCATACAGGCTGGTATATATGACATACAAACTGGTGTTAATTATAAGATGAGCAAAATAATGGATCTTTTTGTTGAGGTGATTTTGCCATCTTAATTTAGGTGTTCTTGCATTACCTGTAAGAACACATATATTCTTATAAATGCATTATGCTTTAGCAGCTTTATGTGCCACACAGACAACACACAAAAGAGGGACAGGCTACTCATCTGTGGGTTGGTACCCAACTGATTTAAATTGCTGCAGTTTCTTCTGCAGTACATGAGATGCTTTCCTTCATATTAGCTAAAAAAAACCCTAGCATGGTATCATAAGATTATTCCTCAGGGGGTGCTTTTGAAAATGTAGTAAACCCCATACATTTATCCAAAGTTATGCACTGAGTCTTTTTAAATGGCTTTGAATTGTCCTTAGGAGGCTGTGGTTTACTATAGGGCTGGAATTGTCGGGTCACAGCAGTACCTCACAAGAGGAAAGTACATCCACTTGGAAAGTTTGCCAATGTCAGCTTGTTGGAGATTACAGTTTGTTTTTTTATGTAGGTGATGATGTTTCTTTTTATCTGTTTCCATGAGACTTGAAATGTTAGAGTAGAAGCTTATGAATTGCTTATTTTTCATCTCTGATTCAAGGATTTGAACCCGTATTCCCTCCACTGAATATGTGGGACAGCTAACTTTTTCCAGTTTGCAAATGCAGCCTAGGCACCTCAAGTTTGGAAAACTGTAACATTTTCTTAGGAAAATGTTGAAACACATTTTTTCCCAGTGTAGCTCATTTTCTTGTTCTTTTCATTTTGAAAGCAAAAACTAGCTAAAAATGGATTTCCTCCATAGTAGTCCAATTATTCAAAATTCTTTCTGAGGTAGAGATTTTAAAAAAAAGGNTTATCAGCTCTAGAACAGGTGAAACTGTATATTTTGTTTGTTAAAAATAGTTAAAATTATTTTTAAACACAGGAAACAGCCAATGCACAAAACATCCATAATTCACTCCATGTTCAAGATATCTTATTATTTCTGGACTTAGGGGACAGTATTGGGTAGTCAAATTAGTGTTAATAAAACCAATCCATGGTCTGTGTTGAGTGACATGATATCACACCACAAAAGGAGAGAGAAATTTCACCTACTGCTAAATTAATTAGTTCATGTAAAGTGAAAAGAGTTTGATTTATCAAATCTGATTTAGCCTTAGGTATTCTAATAATAACCATCATCACCATCAAGGACATGAATAAACACTTTATGAACTAAAGTTTATCAGAGTCATGTTCAACATAACATATTCTTGTGACAGATGTCTTTTCATTTAAAAATGAAATAGGGTCTTTAACACAGGAGCTGAAGGTATTTTTTAACCTCTGTAGGGTAAATAAAGCTCAGGCAAAAGTACCTCTTGCCACACATAAGCACTGAAAACCGTGACACAGGTTTTCCTATGTCACCTGATGGATTACAGCTGTACAATCCTTTAAAATTGGTAAAAGTCACACTGAGGAGTAAAATACTGAGGTGTTAAACTAATGGTGGGAAACCTTAGATATTCAGCAGTGTTGCAATAAGGTCTGCTGCATGCAGGCTTTGTGTACATTGTGCAGGACATGTACCAATATCTCTTCAGAGATCTGACTTTTACTGGCCAAAATTTGCAAGGTATACGAATGTTGTACAGCTTCAGATCTGAGTCTAATACTGTGGATGATGGCATCTATCAGCCTGGTCAGCACTGGAATAAGTTACAGTGGAAGAGCCTGAAATGCAGCACAGTTATTCCACTCCATTTCTTGAACAGGGCTCAAGGGCTGTGTGGAGAGAGCCCACACTTCCCCTTCTGGGCTTCCTGATAATCAGTCTGTGGCTGGTGTGCTGCTCAACATCTTATCTAGGTTTCAAAACAAGCTTTTCAGAGTCCTTCAGGAATATTTATCACTCTGTTTCAACTGGGTCCTTTCTACTGACTTCAGAGGAATTCAAACCATTTAAACCTGGATATTTTATTTTGCACTGGGAATGCAAGTGGGTTGTGAGAATCAGCTGTGCTTTTAAATTGATGCTTTAGCTCATTGCAACCTCCCCACAGAAGCAAATCCTTTTGAAAATATTCACTTTGGAATAGATGTGAATTAAACTGAGAAAGATGACTCCACAGTCTTTTTTAGTAATTTTCTCACTTATCTAGGCTTCATTTCAATTATTATGAAAGCTTAATGCTTATAAAATCACCACTGACTAGAAATGCTTAGTCTATAGAACACAATGTACACAAATGTGTTTCTCCTCAGCCTGGTATTTCATGAAGTCCTCCTGTTTTACAATGATCTCAGCTTTCCTAAGACTGCTTTTGGGACAGCAATGCAATTTTTGTGATCTCAGAACTCTGTTAAAGCCTTCTGACTGTTTCTTGCACATACTATAGGCAGTAGATAATTATTTAGATTTTAAAATATAAGAAACAGAATACATGAATTTATCACTGTACCCATGCTTTTTTTTTTTTTTTTTTTACAGTACCTAACACTAAGTAGTAACCAACAGCAGGGGACACTGAACAAACTGCATCAGCTGGAATGCCTTCTGCAAGCATTCTATAAACTTTCTGATCTTTAGGTTCTACATCATGTGCTTCTGCATCCTTCCTTAGTAAATGTTGGACCATACTAAAATTTTTCCTTGGACAGAGATGATCAAGCAAAGTATTTTTGAGGTGGTTTGGTAACTTGGTACACCATTTATTCTAGAGAAGGAATGAATTTTAAGGATATTAATTTCATGTTGCAGTTTTAATCAAGGCCTAGATCTTTCTGTTAGCAGCCTTCAGAATGGTGATGTGAACTAACTGAAAGCTCTGCATAGCCTTTTGGATGTAATCCAAGTGTAAGATGTCCTTGTGATACCTAACGATTTTTGCTTTTTGTATATTTTTCATATGCTCAAAGATTTGTAGACTGTTAATACTGAGTTATATAGCTTCTAGTACTTTTCCTGCCCTTTCTCTCACATTTTAGAACAATAAACTAACCCTTTCTAACACATTCCTGAAATTCTGTTCAGTCTGTTTCTCAAGAAGAGGAATTCTAACAAGGGCACTCTGTTTTGCACTAGAACTTAGAAGACATAACAAGAAATAGGGCAAAGAAGCCCCTGGAACAACTCCAAGGGGCAGACCCAAGGATGGGTTTCTGGGGCAATTGGTCTCTTACTGGATTTACTTGCTAGATATCCTAATTATTAACCTTATAAAATTTGTAGTAAGTCAATCATATGGGGACACAGAGCCACACTTGTGCACCTGAAAGCTTTCACTAAAGGTCTGCTTTTTATACTTTCACTCTTAATATTGTTTGGAAAGTTTTTGTCTTTGATTCTAGGCAACACTTGTGCTTAGAGGGGTTTTATTTAGAATTAATAAGTTATGTATATTTGTGTCTGAATATTCTAAGCACTATTGATCTGTGTATTAGCCTGGGTAAACCAAGACAGGAGACAAACTTCCTTTACTGTTTAAAAATAAGGGGAAATAAACACTCCCAAGAGAATAATGAACTAAGCCTTTAAATCTTTAAAAGCATTATGCCTTACTCATAAAAAACTGGTAGTAATATATTGCAAAAGCAGTATAATCATGGATTTTCAGCTCAGTATCAATAACTGGGGCTTGGAAACCAATCAGAACATTCACTTCACTTCAGAAAGTGATCCGGAACCACACTGAGTTTAGTTCAACCATAAAATTCTTTGCTGGTTTTGTTTCATGGGACACAGATTTGGTGTGGGAGACCATGTGCCACAACCCTGTGGAAATCACTTAAAATACTGGATCAATGCCCTAAATCAGGCAATTCAGTTTCACCTCACAGCAGAAACTTTAAGGTGTCTGTGAGATCACAGTTTTCTAGTTACAGAAGTAAATAAGGTTTTGTACCTTCAGGTTTAACCCAAAAATTAGAACAGATTTGTCTTTTGCTGTGAAAAACAAACAAAAAAAAAATACAACAGCTAGTTTTCATAGGTTTTAATAAGATTTGGTAATCCCAGGGCTAGAACAATGTAGATAACCTGGAAAACTGTCCACTGCACACTCACATTATCAGAGCTTGGAAATAAGATATCTTTGTCAGACAGTGGCAATTTGTCAAAACAAGGTATTATATTTAACTCAATTTCCTTAAACAAATTTTCTCAATTCCAGAATGATATCCTTGATTACTGCACAGTAAGAAATAAATAAGATTACACAGAATTAGCTGCAACTGTGGGATGTGAGTGCCTCTAGTCAGCTTTCCATTTCAGTGTATTTTATCACTGCACAAGCTTACATCCTCCAGAAAGTAATTTTCCAAGAAATTACAAAAATTATAGTTCTTAGGATCTTCACTAAATATGTACAATAGCTAAATTAACATTTCTATTTGACTGTAAGTTCTTAGTCCTTGTGATAAATGACATTGGGCTACTGTGAAGGGCTAAATTCTCAACTTCTGCACAAGAAAAATTTCAGTAGATCTTAGTTCAGAACACTCTAAAAATATTCAGTTTAAATATGAAAAAATATTAATGGAAGTGTAATATTCATGGAGTAGTAATAATCATGTTAACCTTGCAATATAAACTGAAAATTTCTACTCCCCTTTTATGACATTTTAATTGAAGAACTAAATAGATAGAAACTTTTTGAAGAAAGATGTTAATGAAAAATATTGATGTCACTGAAATAATTAAGTTAATATTTTGGAGCTTAACAGGTATCTTTTTTTTAATGAGTAGAAACAGAGCAGATTAAAATTTTTAGGTTTGTCAATGTACACAATTACTAGAAACATATGAAGATCTTAATTAATATAACGTAAAGTGTAGCTTTAATAACTTCAGAAGATAATTGACAGGTGTCATGGAATATTAATTGATAATTTCAGTCTCTGTATAGAAGGGCCTATGCTTTCTGCTGATTATTTATAGCATTTTATTAATGTAGCATCCTAGTTTCATTTTAGAGAAGAAAATCAGGACATCTGAGTCATCTCTACCACGCTGGTAACTTTATAAGTAATTCATTGAATCCTGTGGAAGTACACTGGTGCACTGGAAATTGCTTAAAATACATTAGTAGCATTTTTAACAGAATACTGAGAAAAGCTATCAGTGGAACAATTTTTGCCAGTTTTCACTGATGAACTTCAGAAGTATATCAGTTGTGTAGATTCAAACTGGTTAAACCTTATCAGATTAATGACAGATTCTGTATCAGATTCTGTAACCAATTTTCAATTATACTGGTACAAAATTGATTTATAAGAGGAAATTGAAAAGAATTCCAGGTTACTGAAAAAAAAATTCAAATGAAAGGGAAAGCATCATACACATACAAAAATTGGGGAGACAAAAAACACAATTCAGAAGCAACAAAATAGAAAAAAATCTCTTTACATATCCATTTTCCCTGCACAACTGTACAATAATTATTTTCTCTATGTCAATTTGAGTTAATACAAACCAAAAACAAACAAACAAATAAACAAAAAAACCCCATAGCTGAAAGGCTTTATTTTGGTTCTTCAGTGAGGAGAGATTTTTTCTTTAGACAGGAAAAAGTCTGATTGCATGAGAAAATAGTACTGCCTGGTGGTAGTTAGTTTTAGTGGAAAAGAGAGATAACAGAAGAAAAAAAAATGCCTGTAGAGGTCTCTGTGCATCCTAGGCATCCAGAACTACAAATGCTTTCAGACCCTGATCTTTTATCACTGAAACCTTGTTTGATCATTCACTCTCCAAGCAGCCTATTCTTGCTAGTTTGAATTTGATAAATGAAACAAATGGTTGCATGGTTGTATTTGACAAAAGTTGTACAGAAGTTTGGCAGGTTTGCACAGATTTCAGTAATTCCTAATTAGAAAAACAGAAGAAACTTATTTCCCATTACACAGCAAGCCATAACCGTGGAAATCAGTACAATTCACCTTCCCTGAGTCTGTGAGATCTCCTGCACTTTCACAGAGAATCACCCTGAAACACCCCGGCCTCTTTTTTCTCATGGCACTGTTTGGAATCAGCTTCTCTAAGGTGCAACCAACAGAAATCATTGAAACACTAATATATTGTGCTTTCTGCTAAGAGATAGTGCACTTACTGATATGTACTAGTACTGATACAGCATACAAAGAGCTGTCTTCCTTTTGAGCACTGCTGTCCTCCTGCTGTGTCTGATTACAAAGAAGCTTGTATTCTTTTTCTGGCAGCTTTTGCAAAGCTTTCTGTTGCCATATGCTGTCATCAGCTGTCCTCTGCCAGAAAATGCTATGTATGGGGCAGCTGACCCCAGAAAATGTTGCTATCTATGGTGTTAAACATAGGCACAAAACCATCAGAGCTCAAAATTCTTTACCAACTATGCTGAAATAAAATTATAGACATAATTTGAAGATGTCTCATATACTAACCCCAGAAATCTGAGTCTCTGAATCTTCCAAACTCCAAGATTTGTCTAATCTATTAGTACTTTTACTGACCACTACAAATACTGGCACATTTTCAGAATGTCAGCAAAGGCATCCTGCAAAATATTTTCCTTCGGTTTTTTTTCTCCTTGATGAGTATGAAAATCTACTTTAATGCACCAATTTTCCCTAACAAGCTTTACAAATACCAGCAGAATTTACAAAAGCAGCACTGTGATCAGCAGTAAAGCCCTTACAGATGAATTTCTGTGTCCACGAAGGAAGCAGCTGTTTGTTGAATTTAGGATAATGAAATCTTCCTTGACATACAGACTTTTAACAACAACATATTGGCTTGCCCAATGTGTATCAACAATTCTTGTTGGTTTTCATAGCTTCAAGGCTTATCAGACCATTTCTCTGCATTTCCCTGAACAAAGTTTGAGCCACAGATGGTGGAAAGAAAACAGACGGCAAATACACAAGAGAATATAATAAATCCCCAGCTTCCAGTGTAGACTTTGTCTTCGTCCACTAGAACTGTATTCAAACAGTGAACAAAGTAAATAGCAAGCCGAGTTTGTCCAAAAATAGTTCTAAATGCTGTCAGTGGAAGAGATGTTAATGATAGATACATCATCCTCTTCTTGGCTTCCACGGTCCTACAAGGGTATTCAAGTCCTCAAGTGTTTTCTCACTGAGGGAAACTTTTTCATAAGCTGGATGACCTTCACTACTGAGCAACATGAACTGCTCTGCTGATATGGTTGTGTGTAAGGGGACATGGCTTGATGGTTATAGGCAAGCTCAAAGCACATAGCAATTTATACCTGAGATTTAACTCTGCAGCAGCTTTGTAGTTAATAGGCTCCTTCTATGCTTATTCTGATCCCAGATATTTTGGGGATAGACATTTACAGGGTCTGACTTACACGTTGACTTCTCAAGGTTTTATTTCATTGTCATTCTTAATCCAGCCAAGTTGGACCTGAGCTGCAAATGGTGTCTAATCTTTCCAGAACCAGATTTCATATCTTATTGTTTTGCTTTCTGAAGCTGACCTTCTTTTCTTAACTCGCTCAGTATGTAACAACTGCTTCTTGAAAGCCTTCTCAAACACATGATCCAAAGTTTTTAAGATTTGAAGCTGGGCTTTCAGTAGGACTATTATTATTATTATTATTTATTTATTNTAAGGAATATAAAATTTCTATGCCAGGTATTGGGTCTATTTTATGACCAAAGGAAACAGAATAGCGTTTTACTTATTATTCAGAGAAAGAAATAGAATATAGATCTGATAAAGATCTATATTATTTTTTTACTGGTAAGCACTCAAAGACTATTCCTGAACAAAAAAAAGTCCTAATCACAGCATTTAACTTAACTGCCAAAAGATGATTTAAAGGCAAAGGAATTTTTTAAATATTTCAAAAAATTATCTGAGGACAAATGGAAGAAATCTAGATTTTGTGAAGTTTTATTTACATATGTAATTATAAATATTTTAGTGTGTAATTATATTTCCCATGTAACTTGGAAATTTACTTGTGCTTTTAACTTGTAAAGTTTTTGATTATTGCACCCTTTGTAGGCAAAAATAGCTGCTTTTAGAGAAATTATATTCTACCCACAGAGCCCAGTTTTGATTTTTATGTTTAGCTCCTCCTGATCTATTTTCACTTCATCTGGCAGATGCATAACAAATATTCAGTTCCTGGGAGCCAGTTTATTCCTTTCTTTTTCAAGGAATACGTTTTTCATCCCTAGTCTGAACTTTGTAAAATATATTTAGTCCATCATGGTTCTTCTCAAGGTATTGCAAACGCTGAAATAGAAATAGATAATGAGTCCTATTCATTTGTGCTGCCTCTCTGATAAGAGATTAGAGGTTTAGAATTTTCTATTGTAACTAGAATGGCTGAAAGTTCTTTTGACAATAACATGGTGGATTCCAGATTTAGTCATTGAGGAATAAATCTATTCCTTTAAGCAAATTTACTTCAATTTTTCAACTTCTTACACTAAGTGAGAAGACCAGTGTTCTACTCAAGGGGTTGTAACAGCCCTCAAGAAGAAATATCCAAGCCAGAAAAATAACTTTCTGGCTTGGATGAAAGGTAAAAATTCCCATTTCCAAGAAACACATGACAGACATTTTTCAGTGTCTATTGCTTTAGTAGGGAAGGATCCATATTGAGGAAAATTAAAGGAGGTGTTTGTTAAGGATGAAGACTTATAATCATACACCAATATATATTTTTGGGCAAAATTCACATCATTTATAGACATGTTTGCTGTTTTTTTGATCACCTTCAAGTGCTTGAAGTTAGTTGCATGATTAAATTCATATGAAGCATTTTAAATTTTCTCATACATCTCATTATTTGCTGGATTTGACTGTTGTGAGAATGAAGGGTTATTATTCATTGCAAGCATATATAAGGTCCTTCCTGCCATCTGATAGCTGTGGGTGTTTATGCAGGGTAGCAATTGATTTTATTTTTTTTTAATGTACCAAATTTCTATACTTTTGGTCAAGAACTTCAACTTAGAGAAAAAACATTAAGCTACACTTCAATGTCTAGTGCAATCACAGATCAATTGACATGTGACGTTATCCAAAACCTCTCTGGATGGCTTTACCTTTACATGAGTTAGTGCAAAAAGGGAAAAACAACTATTTTGAAGGGAGGGAAATGTGGATGCAACTTATCTGCTACAGAACAGCATTCTATTCTTTTTGGCATGGTAAGCCTAATTAAATAGTTACATTTTAAAATCTTCATGAGAATCTTAATTATTAATGACATCAACAGGCTGAAAAAAAATGTAGGTTAGGTGTGGGGAGAGTTTGGTTCTGCAAAGACATTACTTAAAGGCAATTTTTTTTGCATGACTGAGCACATGTGCACACAGACTAGATAGTCACACTTTACAATGAGGTTACAGTTATAAATTATTTATAAAGTGTTGGTAAACACTCTAGGCTATTACAGAATCCACAGAGTCCATAGTTTTGTTATAGCTATGTGTAACACCCTCAAGTAATGTGCAACCACATATAATTTATGAAAGTAATATCCGTAGTATTGTTTATGATGTATATTAATAATTTATTAATCCTTTATGAACTATTTATAAATGCAATCCTAATGGAAAGCATGGCTGACTAGTCACTCCATCACACTAGCTGGATGGGAGTTAAAGGTTGCACGCCTCTGCCCCTCCTTTTTAACTAGCCAAGCAGTCTTTAGACAAGGCAACACTCACTATTTCCTTACAGGCTCCTAGGAAATTAGAAATCAGAGAGAGGCATTGTAAAGAGATTTGCCTGCAAGCAAACGCACAGGATCCTTTTCTTCAATCTTCTCCAATATTTCAGTAGACTTACCCTAGGTCTCCTTCACTGGGTCTGGGAGACAAAACTTGCAGGTATACAGATGTGTGTGTATTAAAGTCTATGAAGTCTGGATTCCAGGGGATTCCTGTCTAGTTTGGTACATCAGATCAACAAAACATGGGCCATCAATCCTTATGGTATCCACTGGAAAATGGGCTATCAACAGAAATGAGTGCTATAGTCTAGGCTGCCATGATGTCTAGAAACAGATCCCAGCTTGCAGGATTATTTTTCTGCTCCAAAGCATTTCTGCCTGACAAGGTACAGCTACTTCTCCTTGCAAGCTCCACTAACTTTCATGTGACAGTGCAGTTTTATTGCAGCTCTTTGCTTCTTTATGCATGCTGTGAAATCTCTTGCTGAGGCACTGGATACCAGAGTACCATCCCCACACATTAATTCTTTTCATGTTCTTCTGCAGGAAACAGATCTCATTCTGACCTTTAACATCTCAATGCACCGTTCTTGGTGGATGGAGAATGGGCCGGGCTGCACCGTGACCTCAGTAACCCCAGCACCAGACTGGGCACCAGAGGATCATCGTTATATCACTGTTTCGGGGTGTTTTCTTGAATATCAGTACATAGAAGTGGCTCACAGTTCTCTTCAGATCTTCCTTGCAGTAAGTGTCTACAAATTCTAAACTTCAATTCTACCACCTTTTTCTGGATTTCATCTTGTTATTACTGGAACAGTGGATGATTGTGGCATTCATTCACACACCCCGGCTTCATGTCTCAGTTTAGTTATGAAACTCAGTTGTCATTCAGCCAGTTCAAGATACCTGTATGCAAAAATCTTTAACAGACATATTTATTATTGTGCTGAAATCTACTGACATGACACACTCTATTTCCTGATACTATAATGTATAAGCTGTGACATAATAGCAAGTTACACCTATTTTTGTGAAAGGCAAATTAAATATGAAATTGAATACAAATGACAAACCAACAGTGAAAATAGATTCACTGATCAGTTCACAGGACTCAAAGCTCATCAATTTGTCTTTAACCATATTACTTAATAGACACTAGACTACAATGGGAGAAGTTTTCTATCCCCTTCCCCCAAAAAGTTACATTTATATGAAAATCAAAACCAGAGATCTTAAATCTTTTTTTAGGAGTAAAACAATCCACTGTTGTACTTCAGAAAATTAATAAGGAATGAAAACTGTTGGCTTGTGGAAAAAATGTATAGTGGAGCTCACAGCTATCCAAACAGTGATCAGCCAGCTTTCCATCTGTCTATTCCCCATCATTTTTTATTACTCAAGCTGGACTCATGGAATTACAGCTTCTTAGAATCATTTTGGTTGGAAAAGACCTCTAAGATCATCAAGCCCAATCCTTAACCCAGCATTGCCAAGTCCAGCAATAAAGCCTGTACCTAAGTGCCACATCTACACATCTTTTAAACAGCTCCAGGGAAACCAACTCTACTGTTGCCCTGGGCAGCTTGTTCAAGTGCTTGAGAAACCTTTTGGTGAAGAACTTTTTCCTGATATCCATAAAGTTTCCCTGGTGAAATCTTGATATCCTTCCACATAGGCCAGGATGCCTTTGGCCTTCCTGGCCACGTGGGCACATGTTGGCTCTCATTCAGCTACTGTTGACCAGCACCCTCAGGTTCTTTTCCAACAGGCAGCTTTCCAGCCCCTCTTTCCCCACCATGTGGCACTGCCTGGGGTTATTGTGACCCAAGTGAAGGACCTGGCACTTGGCCGTGTTGAACCTCATACAACTGGCCTTGGCCCATCAATCCAGCCTGCTCAGATCCCCCTGCAGAGCCATCATACCTTCAAGCCTTCAAAAACACATAACCGGGCTATTTTTTCCTGACTTTTTTTAAATTTTATTTTATGAATGATGAACAAGAAACTCCATGTATATGTAGCTGAAGCTCAGTTCTGTTCCTGATGCAACAAGGGTTTTTTCCATGTGTTTAAATAGAGTTGTGTTTTCAGATAAGCTCATTCTCTTCAAGTCAGAGTAATGGCTCAAAATAACAAGCCAGTAGTAATCTGCTAGCTGTAGCTAACTATACCTGTGATATATTTCAATTCATGTTACTCCAAATGTGATTATCACAGGTAAAAAGCTGCACAGAGTAAGTATGGATCAATTTTTTAAACCTAGTGCTTGACTACCGTTTACATCACTTTCACATTTCCCACTGTGGCCATTTTTTTTAATAGAAATACTAGTGTAAATTCACTCCCATATTAAATGGGATTAAATGGAAAACAGGAATTAACTGGTACAGCTCAGTGGCATATAACACAGAGTAAGAAGAGCAGATACTGCTTTGTTTTCAGCAAACTATCTTTAACAAAACCAAGCAATAGATAAGATTTATCTCCAGTTACTAAAAAGAAATTAATCTTTCCCTTCAATTTTCCTTTATGGGCACTTAAACAGATCTTGTACTTTATCTGCAAAATCATAAATAGCAACTGAAAAATTGGTTACATGTTTTCTTTTTGCATTTCTGTATGTTCATGATAATGATCATGCTGATGATTTTCTTGACTTTTTCACGGACTGGTGGCATTGTAGCACATTTGTAAGGATGCTTTCTAGTGCCTGCAGATAATTGTAGACATCCAGCTTCATTGAGGACCACTTTTATCAGCCTTTGGAAACATTATACTGAGTGTATTTTGTACAGCTTTTCAGTAAGCTCAAAAAGAATGGAACTACCAAGGTTAGGCTCACATAGATGTAAGATAAAACTACACACCCCTCCCTCTCCCCACCCCACCCCCCCACCTCGATTTGTACTTTCTAAAAAACAAGTCTTGCAGTAGGCTGTAAAATATTTCAAGGATTAGAGACAGATGTTCTGCTGATAAAGTGCAGAATACTTGTAGTCTCCAAGAAAACTTTTCTCCATGGAGGAATGTGTCCTAGAAGCAAACAGCACCAGATTGTCCACCATAAAAATCCTGCTGCTAATTTTGTGTAAGTCAACACAGATTTTAGATTTTTAAGAGTGAAAAATTTTGGAGAAATTTCATTTCTCCTACTGCTAAAAAAAAAATAGCAATTAAAACAACCAGAAGATTACATAATCCCAAAAGTCAGGGAAGTTCCCAATGTGCATAGTGGTGGTGTTCATTGTGTAATACCAGCCTTAGAATAGAAAAGAGAGATAGATGTGATGATGCACAGATATTTTGCCAGTTTCTGCTGAGACATATATTTTGCTCAGGATTAATAATTGGGCAGAATTGCTAGTTTAGCTCACACTGAAAATTCAGAACATTCAGAAACAGAAAATTCAATTTGGTGGTCTCTATACTTCAACCAGCGGAATGCTCCCAGTTTAGAAAAACTTCAAAACGGGCAAAAATTATTTGAGAACAAATGTGTAGAAGAAAATGCTTTGACAAATAAAGGATTGCCCAGTTTGTATACTTAGCTTGTCTGCTTGCAAAGCACAGCGGGAATAAACCACTGTGATAATAAAGAGAGTGTAGCAGCCACAACCATTCCTTGGTCCCATGTCACAAAGCACTCACTGCATTGGCTGATGGTGGTAGAAGACTAAAGCCTCTGTAGAGCCTGTCAGTAAATCAATCCTTGTATCACAGATGTAAAAAAACCCCACATAGTGCACATTTATGTCTGTCCTCTAGCCATTCCCATGTCAGCACATTACATCTTGCTAAGTTGGTGTCTGATGTTTTTTTCATGCTTATGGAAATTTCTTTTGAAAATCTTACACTGAGTTTTTACTTAGTTATTGTGGTAGTTGCCTCTCTGAAGTGGTACACCACCAAAATCTCAGTGCCACACACCATGTTAAGTCAGTTTTTACTCTATTCTCTATATCCATAGCTCCCACTTTTCTATTTTGAGACTGAGCCTCATTGATAGCACTTTATCTCTACATATTACTTAACAGCAAGTTAAAAAGAGAGAGGAGTTTAGAGTGAAAAACAGACAATACAAGGGAGGGGAATCCCTTTAATTCATTAAGTTCAGCTTTGCAGGCTTGCAGAGCTGCAAAATAAAAGAAAACCTATTTTGTGGGTATGCCCTGCAGTATGCAGCTGTATGGAGCTCCTAAGGATGGAATTTGCTCTGCTTTCTGTGAAATCTGGGGTCTGGAATACATATAAATATCTCAAAGGGGTGTGCCAAGAGGATGGTGCCAGACTCTTTTCAGTGATGCCCAGTGACAGGATGAGGACCAATAGCCATAAACTAAAACACAAGAAATTCCACCTCAACATTGAGAAAGAACATCTTCACATTGAGGGTAGCAGAGCACTGGAACAGGCTGCTAAAGGGAAGTCGTGGATTCTCCCTCTCTGGGGACATGAAAAACCCACCTGGATGTGTTCCTATGTAGCCTGCCCTAGGTGACCTTGCATTGTCAGTGGAATTGGACTAGATGATCTCCAGAGATCACTTCCTACCCTAAAAATTCTGTGAATCTGTGATTCTGTACATCAATGGAACAACTCCCTCATTTCCTGCCCTCCCCAGTTCTTGATCAATATCACAGCTGAATCTGCAAAGGTGAGATCTTGGATTCATTGCATTTTGACAGCAACAGCTATTTAAGGGTTTGCTAATGCATGCAGAAAAAATGCATCATTTTGGCCATAGCTAATTCAATATTTTTGTTGGACAAAACTAACCCTTAATGTAGCCTGTGCTACTCTCCTCTTGCCCCTTCTCTCCCAGGGAAGTCTCATTTACAGAGCTCCAATGTCTTGAGCATCTGGACCATCCAACATGTTCTGCAAGGACCACAACTCTGCCTGTCCTTGTGTCTACAAATTACCAAAATGAACTGGTCTAGTGATGGCATGACTCATATACCCATACACTTCAGACAATAAAGTGTCCTTACATATTTGAAGGTTATTGATTCTTGTTGCTTGCATTAGAGAAGCTATTTCATTTTCAGGCCTACTGGGTTATCAAGGATAGATATACTTAAATAACTGGTCTCTGGAGAGTATTGTTCCAGGTAAAGAATGAGGTCAGTGGTAATAATGGGGCTTTGATTTGCAACTATTTAAGCTGCATTTTGTATAGCATTTACAGGGTGGAGGCTGAATGAAAGTTGCCACCTCTGAAAAACAGGAGGTGTAGCTGCCACTTCACCAAGGGGAGGGCAGTGCTTGGGAGGGACACAGCACAGTTATACACCTCTGCTAATCTTGGCATGTAGTGTCAGGGCTTAAGGCTTGGCTCTGTGCATAAACAGTATTTGCATCTCAGCCTTTTGGTCATACAGCTGAAAGAGTTATAAACTGGCAGTTTCTCAAGCACCCACCACATCAATGTCTAATTCTACCTACAGAGCCTACATACAATTTTCTTCATCTCCACTTTTTATTGAACTCTTGCCTTATAAGAGAAGGTGAAAATCTTTTCAGTTCAGACCTTGAGCTGTTGTTCTGGTCAGATGGTTCTGCTTCCAGGTGTATCACAATGTTCTTTTAAAAGTCATTTCATCTCTCTGTGCCTCTTCCCAAGTGCTGAAGAGAGAGAAAAGCATGCCTGAATTTTTCATGTTTAGTTCATAAGACTCTGTACCATTTGCATAGATAGACATCTCTTGAATCTTTCAAAAAGCCCCTAAATGTGGGGAGGCACCCAGTACAGTAAAGCCTTTGTGTGGTACAAGGAAATTTTAATGGTAATTGCATTTCATACAGAAATGGAGCTCAGATTCTCTGCATCATCCTTCTGTCTTTGTTTTACTCTTTGATTATGCATGACCTGCCCTCATTCCCACAAGTCTGCTCTTGCAAAAGTCAACAAATTAAAACCCATTTGTAGATCAAAACTCTGAAAATATGCAAATTGAAGATCAGCCTTGGAGATAAGTGTAACAGAATTACATATCTATTTGCCAACACAGGATTAAAAGTATTTAGTATGCTTGTCTTTTATTTCTCACACACTCAAAAATCTATTGATTTTAGTGGAGATAAGTGCCCGAGTTATGGGAATAAGACTAATGTGAAGGCATCACCTTAGCCAGTTCGGGTTTTAGTTATATAGCCCTCAAAAAGATGAGCTGTGTAATATTATTCCAGTAAAACAAGTGGAGAAAAAGCATTTCTTATGTACTGTATCTGCATTATTGATGGTAATTTACATACCAGATAAATAAAACCATAAGTAAACAGTTACATAAAAGTATTGACCATCTTCAAAGTGATCCTGTCCACTAACTTTTATGTGCTGTATTAGTCTTAATTTCTTTTTGTTCCTTCCTGTATTTGTACTTGAGTACATGCTTCATGCAATCATTAAAATTATTATTTCATGCTTTAAACTTTGCAATATGTAATTACCCATCTATAGTATTTACAGTAAATGTGTACTCTTTGGATTTCTGCAAAGTCTGCGTCACGCACAATACCTTTCAAGCCCTGATGCTGTCACATTGATTTAAAACATTGTGAAGCATAACTGTGTTGTTAAGATGCAATAATACAGCTATGAAGTTAGGATGCCAGCATCAAAATCTCTGCTCTGTTGCAGACTTACCATAAGACCTTTGGCAGGGTGCTTAATTCATGCCAATTATTGCCTGTACTATACAAACAGTGGTTCTTAAATATTTCAGAAAGATGCTGCCAGGATAATTCCATTAAACATTGCAGGCAATCCAATACTATGGAAAGGTGGTCTGTGTATGTATTTAAGAACTTAGAACAGTAGAATAGCATTAATGTTCCCTGCTTCTCTTAAGGATTAAAAATTAGAATAGGATAGTCTTAAAATCCTTAATGTTAGCATAACACAGGTGGCATTAAATACTCTCATGCCCTGGTGGAGAGATAGGAGTACTCAGTAAAAGTGTACTTTTACAAGAATTTATTTACTGAACTGTCTACCTGTGTTTTAGACCTCCATGCTCAAATATGTTACTCCAGTCTACCACTTAAAGGCCCTCAGCATTGCTGAGGATATATGATTTGAAAAAAAAGCAGTTGTTCCCATCCAAAAAATCTAACCTTCAAAGTATAAAGCAAGCCAGCCAACCCATATGGAAAGGAAAGGAGGAAAAGACAGGAAAACAGAGAGGGAATATTAGTTTGAAGTTCAATTGCATCTCCTGTTTGGCCATTGTCAGCTTTCCTGTAGGCATGACAAAAAAGTCCTATGATTCAGAATGAGTAAACTTCTGATAAACTTCATCTGCAGGAAAATTGTCCTAAAAGGCAGCAAAAGACAGAAGTGTGTGAAAGTTTGATATTTAGGAAGTAACTGAGGAGAAGCTGGTGTCTCATCAGCAGTAGAGTCTCACACTGACAGGAGGGGACAAGCCAGGTGGGACAGGTACAGAGAGTTTTGCAAGAGAAATAAGTAGTTGAATTTCACTGGAAGAAACTAAGGAGTAGAAATGGAGGGTTTAAAGCAAGATGTGGAAAATAATCTCAAAAGTAGGCATTGTCAGGAGCAAGGAGAAGGTATGGCACAGAGGGAGAGGCAGGATGCTCCTCAGTAGCTGAGACTCACAGTGAGAGATCAGGAGGGTATCAGAAGGACAGCGAAGGTAAAAGAAACAGAGAGCTTGTAAAGCTCCTGCATTTAGAGCTGGAAAGGGAAACAAGTCTTCTGCAAGGGAAGTACCTTTGATCTCTTTTTTCCTTTGTGGTTTTAATTTTATTTTTATTTGGAAAGATATGGATATGACCTGAGCAGAGAAAAAGGCCAGAAGTTACTTCAGATACACCAGCAAATGATAGAGCAAGACTAAAAGAATTGGGCAGGAGGTACATCAGCAGGATGGACTGCATGACAGGAGGAGAGGCAAAACAGCAAAGGCAGGGGAGATGAGGGAGGGAGTCACAGGAATGCATGGAAAATAAAGGCTGCCTAACTAATAATGTCATTAGGATGAGGCAAACAGCAAAAGAGTGTTTCTGTAGGTCCCAAAATATTCATGAGTGGAATCAAACAAAATATAGGTTGGCCCTGGCTAGTCCATGTTGAAATGCTAATATTAAACAGGCAAGTCCTTTTGACAGAACTGCAAAGGAACAGTCTAAGGGCTTGTGCTGTGGTGAAGGTCTTCTCAAAGCTCAGATGGATAATACTCATCTTTTAGGAAGAGTCACCTATTGATGTAGCCCTTGGGTTCTGCTAACAAACCAGCATATTCCGTTCCTGTGCTCAAAATACGTACAATGTGATGTGCTGGGAAAAAAAAAACAAATGCAGCAAAGCTCTTGCAAAACATCAAATGCAGCAGTAAACCAAATGCTGTGTTCTTCATTTTCCAGTCCTTTTTACCCAACATAAAGGTCTTCACATGTGCAGGAAGCACATCTTGCCCATGAAAGCCCTTTCTTAGATATGCCCTTGCTAATTTTGTTCCCACACCTCCCTTCTGAGAGCAGCCTCTACACCTTCTACACACTTGTACACATACCTTGCACATCAGCTGTCTCTTCCTGTGTTTGTAGAGTGGTGAGAATATTTATATGTGAGAAAGGAGATGAGTGCTCATGTAATTAAGTTTTGACTCTTTGAACCTAATGGAGAAAAATAACATTATTTAATTAAGGCAAAGTTCTTTTTTAGGGCAATACAATGGTTGAAAGAAAATTGATTCTTAATGATATAGATTGGTACTTTAGAAAGACTGTTTTTTCATTGTGGGACTGGGCAAAATCAGCACAACTTGAAGAGGGTATGAATCATTGTAAAGTGTTAATTTAATAATACTGTCTTGCCATGTTAGCAGAGAGGCATCAGGTTCAGGCATCTTTGACATTGGCTCAGAGCACAGTATATTGCTGTTTCTCTGTTTGATAGTATTGCTAAAGCAGATGTCATTAGTATTTTGAAGGATTGCTATGAGAGATTTTTTTATGTCTACACGTATTATCTGTTATTTCTTCTATCAAATTTTACCTGCATTTCTTAACTACTTCTTGCAGAAAACTGAATCATACACATCAAACATAGATGTTTTTCATAATGAGTAGGGAGCTTTGTCAGTAGAATTGTACTCATTCATTTCCCTAAAAACTTCCCTTCTTAATGAGCTGTGTTTGTACAAAGCTAAGCTATACAATTGTCTGAAAACAAGTTTTTTCCTACTCAGAAAAGAGAAGTCAGCTTTAAACAGCTTTTTTCTTACCTGACCAAGGCAATCTTGTGAGATTGTCTCTGTAAGGTTTATTTCCCTGATGGAGAGAAAGAGCACCAGCATGAACTGAGACTGGAAGAAGCAGTTCTGCTTCTCACAGATGTTCTTGTGCTAGCAAAGGCAAATAGCATATGTGATTTTTTTTTTTTTTTTTTTTTTAGCAAGGTTGGAATTAGGAAAACATAGAGCTGAGCATTGGACTCATTACTTTGAGGCCCGAGGGAAGCTTCCTGAGAATTTGTTTTGACCATCTCATATGTATCCCTTCACACGGGGGACTCTGATTCTGGCTGACCCTGTAGTGATCCAATAGAGCAGTGAGGTTATGGATCCCCAGGTTCAGTGTCTCATGGCTGTCCTGGGGCTGTGTGATGCTTGTGGTGCTGTGCTGACTGGTGATGCTTGCTTGCTGACTTGCTTCCTCCTTCAATTATTCCTCAGTTCTGGTATTGGCATAGTCCTGTTTTTATGACACTGTGATAACACAAGAGCTGCATGTGAACGTGTTCCAGCTATACACAGGTCAGATCACCTGGACTGGGCCTGTTTACCCAGTCTTGCTGAGCCTCTCTCTTTGAAGAGATCCTAGATAAAAAGCCAGATGTGATTTTTTGTCTATACAGAATTTTTTCTGCCTATACAAAAGAATTTATAAAAAGTAGAGAAAGCTTATTACACTTGTGTTAGATGTAAGAGTAGTACTAAGAACAGCAATAACAGTAAGTAGCACAAGCTTCTGTAATAAGTATTCCTTTACAACATGTAGTTAAACAAAAAGCAATACCTCTTCACACTGAAAACTTATAGCCAAGTTCCAAGTTCACCAACCCCATTCCTGAGCTGATACTGAAAGTACAATAAAAATGAGGGCTGCTCCCTGGAAATATTAAAAATCTCATCCACAGTACAGATAAACTTGTGTCACCATGTTCAGTATTCTTGTTGATCCTACAGTTCTGCCTTGTTCTGCCCTATACAAAAGTGACATTTGCCATTTTTCCATTTTGCCTTCTATCCCAGAAAAAAAACCCCTCTCTAGTTCTGGAACTACAAGGACTCGTTTCATGAGCAAAGGTAATTTTTTCTTGAATATAATAAGTGCTCCACATTTCATTTTTGTGTGCTTTTAGCACAGCTCCCCGAGCAAAAGATGAACTGAGCACATAAAATTACAGTGTTATAAAAAGACAGAATGAACTGTTTCTCAGCTTCAGTCACGACTATTCCGATCACAATATCATGGTTCTGAAAGTCTGGTCTGTAAAATTCACCAAAGATAAACAATGTCAGCAACTGTAACTGAACCCATATGAAGTGTTGACCAGTGAAGGCACTGATCAATGACAAATTCCTCAAATACTGTAAAACAACTTGAGTGCTTCTGGTAGAGCTAACTAGCCCACTAAAAATAATAACCATGTCTAAGGAAAATAAAAATCTAGGAAGTATTTAGATGTCCCTGATCTTTAGGTGTGTGAAATAAAAAAAATTACCTGACATTATGAATTCTGCAGTTATTTTCTCCCATTTTCTAGCACAGACAGGACTACAAGGCTTTTGCCTTCCAGAAAAAAAAAAAAAAAAAAAAATGTACCTTGCTTTCATGCAACTGTGTCCTAGAACCTTTGGAGTAAGTGTCTGATCGAGGCCAAGGTAATGGGGTCAGAAAACAGATCCCAGTATTTTTGATAAGTTTCTCTTGTAATATGAGAATCAGAGCTGATTGGGGATTTTCTGAAGGACCATGATTCTTTTGAAAAATGCATCATCCTTGAAATGTTTTGTTTTAACAGTATCATGAACTTCATATAAAGTGCAGGCAAGTGATCTTTAACATAGTACCTGGTTTTCTGGTAGATTTTTTGGCTGTTTACTTGGATTCTGGACTTTCACAGTACATTTATACTTGGACAGGGCTTATCCGATAAACTGCAGCATGATCATTCATAATGTTTGGCTTTTGCTATAGTCTCTGTCAAGCATTTAGCCCAGACCAGTATCACTGTCCCAGACACTGTTGGGTTGTGGCTACAGAGGTAACACAAAGCAGGCAGCATCTGTGACAGCCAGTTTGGATCTGCTCATCTTGTTCTGAGGCAGAAAAAGATCTTATTTGTGTGAACATAAGCTGTGCTATACCATTTGGCCTGTAGGTTATTTCAGATGATACTTTGTCTATATACACTTCTGGGCGTTCCCAATGTCTTGGCAAATAAACATTTAGAGTCCAGGTTTCCTGGACATTTAAAAATGCCAGTGACAGAGAGATCTCCAGCTAGTATTTGGACCCTCACCTGGGAGTTCAGGTAGGAAGCATGAATTGTAACCTATCACTGGGTTTACCATATGTAGGAAAAAATCTTAACTTTTTAGTGCTTATGTAGTGCAAAACAGTGCATGCAATAAAGATCCACTGTAGACATGCCCTAAAGATTCTTGGCTCTCTGATCTCTGCAGTGCTGCAATTCTAAGGAGAATGGAGTCTGAGATAACTTTTTATTGTAAATTTTCTGTAATTTCCATCTGAAGCCTAGATTTTAAGTGACAGGTAATATTCATTAGTTAAAAATTCATTGTTCCATACAACTGAAGAAAATTGCTTTCCTTTGAAATCAGAAGTTATCTGTTCTTTGCTCATATTCTCAGTAGACATCAGCCACTTCTCACCACTTCTTTAATAGATGTTATCTTCAGCACTGGTTGGGCAGGTAGAGAGCACCTCTGATGTGTTTGGGGGTCTTTCAAGGTGTGCCCCTGAGCAGCACCATTCACCTAATCTGCAGCACTATTGAGACATCAGTTTTGCAGTACCCGACTGCTTGAAACTGACTGGCATAAAGTGATTCATGTTTTCAAAACCATTAGAGCAGGCTTTTTCCCAGCAGGCAGCATGCTTTTAACTCTGCCTTTGAGCTCTGTCAACCTCCATTCTGGTCTCAGCCCAGTAAAGGAAATAGCTGTTTCTTAATGTATACAATTTAATAATTAAATGTCCTGGCTTTTTCTCTGCTTTATTTTACTTCTGTACGTCCATGTTTTTTGCAAACAGGTCAGTCATGTGTGCATAATCACAACTGGATGAAAAAAAAAGCATCTACAAAGTCACAGGAGCATTTGTCTGCTGGTAACTATTGCTCCCATAGATGGGAATTCAACATTGCCATGATAGAATTTATTTTTCCTTATATGTTCACAATGATCAAGTAGTGACATCTGGAATCTACCCCAGAGGTTCCAGCCAATAAAATATTAATAGCTGCCATTTCCAGCAAGGAGGTTGTAACAAGAACACAACAGAGAAATCTCTGACATTTTTGCACTATTGTTTTGCACTTAATTAGTTAACTGTTTCCTCTTCCACATACTCTTCTCTTAATTATTAGGAAAAATAAATCTGGGACTAGGATGTGATTCGCTACCTTCCATTTAGGTAAACTGCTGTTCAGATAACCCTGTTTTCTGCAAGTGCTCTCTTGGGAAGTGGCTACTGACAAGAGGCTGGATCCTCAGCTCCTCCTCCTCACTCCCACTGAAGAGCAGCTCTGGGAGGACTGACTGCACACATCTGATTCACAATTAAAACCAGGCACAGAAATCAAGGCAACGCTGGGCAGCATCATCTGCAGCACTCACCATTTTACCAAGAGATTATCAACGCTTTCCTTAGTAATTCAATTCAGTGTGTTCAGTGACGACAAGCAGAGAGAGCTGGAGGAAGAGAAGCACTGTCAAACCTTGCTTTAGACAACTCCATTCTTCCCATTCCTCTCATTCAGTGAATAAGTATTAACAGTCACTTATGCATAAGAATAAAATAATGAGGTTTAATGAATCTCCAAAGATCAGCTGCTTCATAAAAGCAAATGCCATGCTTTTATCAGTAAAAGTCCTCCAAGTCCAACATCAGCAGCAGAGGGAATTTCTATTTTAAAGCAAATTGCACCCAGTTTCAGTAAATTATCATAGAATGATTACTCAACTTTTATCCAGTCAATGTTATGCCTCCCTAGTGAACTGGTTTATTATCAGTATGTCTGTTTCAAAACATGTCTTCCCTGGAAAGAGCTCCTTCATTCAGCTCCTGCCACTGGAAGCAGGCAGCAGCTTGAAGCTAGCAGCTGCTCTCAAACAAAAAAGGTAGAGAGGCAGAAAGGCTGCCGAATCCATAACAATAAGCACATCATGACATAATTACAGTAAATCTCCAGAATGGTCTGTACACACAAAATGCCTTATGTTTTGGACAGAGGAAGTGTGTGTTAGCAAAACCATAGCATAACAAAAGCATTTTCCAACAGAAGTCCTGTTAGCTTGCAATTGATTTTTTAATCTTGAAAATTATAATTGACAGAACAGAAGATAATATTTGAATGGTCAGCTAGTTAGCCTGAAGGGGATATAATTAATAACCTGAAGGGCAAGAGCAGGTGGTAGAAAGGTTTGGGGGATTTTACAGTTGTAACTGTGCATAATCCAATACCAGTGCATCCACTTAACCTTTCTTCAATATGCTCCTCTTTCACCACTGCATGTAACAGCAGCTCTGTTTTCTAAATGTCTTCATTTGACTTTGAACAGGTTAATAGGATTTATTGCTTCTGCAGCCTGCCTACACAAAACAGATTGTCAATATAGGCAATACTTTGTGGTCTGCCAGGGAATAATAGACTGCTTTCTCCATCCCTGCTTTTAGGAAGTGATTTAGTTTCCTGAAGATTTAGGTACAAAAAGGGGGGGGGAGGCGGGGGGGGGCAGTTAGCTTTTCTGTGTGAGTCTGTCGGGAGCTGGCACTGCTAAACAGCCACTTGGCATTTGCTGTATCAGCTGGTGGTGTTTGCCTCCTTTTCAGATGGCAGCCTCCTCATTCTCCATTAAAGATGCCTGCAGAAAATTTGCTGTGGCTATATGGCAATGGTACAAAATACATAACCCAGATACATTTCAAAGATTGCAGTGGACTTTTGGAAACATCTTCTGTTACGAGCTGCATGAATTGATCTCATCTTCAAAAGTGTTCATCTGCCAGATCATTGTTTTGTACTCTGTCTGAACCTACATTCTAGGTTTCAGTGGCTTTGTGTTTTGTAAAGATCATTGTAAAATCACTGTGCATCATAAGAAAAGGATTTTTCCCCAGGCTCTTAGCTCTTTTTTGCAATGATTATTGCTTCCTGCTGCAACCATCAGATTATAATGATGCAGCAAATTTTACAAAAATGTGAATTACATGAACAAAACAAATTGTCATTTTTAAAGTATCAGATCATTCCAAATGTCTTCTGTGTATTTACACCTTCATGAGTTATGAAGCTCTGACTGAGTAGAAGAGGTTAGTCACATTAAAAATTATTATACTGATTCTATGTAAAACCTGTGGCTTACATATATAAGCAATACATGCTTCATTTCCAGTCTCTTTTTGATCCTGGAAATAATACTGCTATGAGAAGTTCATGATGAAGATCCTAAAAATTACCAGAAGTAGTAGTCATTTAATCCTATGATTTTTAAATATGGGGATGAACCAAATCCCATCACAGTACATTGTATTGTCTATCCTGAAATACTCCTTTTGTGTAGCTCTTTAGCTTCCTTAATCTTTCTGATTTATTTTAATTAAAATAGTCGAAAAGAATGTGAGAAAGAAAATGAGTGAGGGTTTTTTTGTTGTTGTTTCTTGGTCATGTAATTTTATGTGAGAAAACAACAGAAAATAAACAAAAAACTAATAAACAAAAAACAAACAAACAAAATAACCCAGAAACACAAACAAAAAATCCAACAGGTTCTTTTCCAAAGTCATATGAAGGTATTATCCTTTTATGCACTTAATGGGAATTGCCTTGGATGGTGAGATCCATATCAACTCAGATACTAACAAGAATTCATGAACTTCCAGATAAACAAAATTAATCCCACCTATTTCCAGATGAGGGACTTCCAGACAAGGGCAGCCACAGATGACAGCTGACTTCAGGGGACTGAACAAGCACCATACCCTTGGGCAAGGTTTGATCTGAGTATTTTGGTCTCAGAACAAGTCTCAGCTTGGAGCTGAACTTTGCAAAGGTGTCTTTGTCAACTCTAACACACTTAGGAGGCACAGGCTCCATTTGATCCACAGCTCCTTAGGGAGCTCGACTCAGTGCATGAAGCTTTGAACAAGTCTCAGGGGGAATTTTGAAGGCTGTGTGAAAATCATTTAGGCCATTAGCTGCCTCATAGAGGGGTTTGGTGGCATTTTGGAGTCAGCATATGCAGCTGCATACATCATTCGGAGGTTTATAATTCTTCCACTAATTTCAGGTGTTTAAACAAAACTTCACTGAAATTAAAAAGTAACATTCTTCTGAAAGACTGTTAAAAGGTTTTTTCTCTCCCAAACTGACTGCCAACTGGAAAAGTACAAGCAATTTTAAACTGCTCAGAAATTACAGATTAACTCCCAGTTCGTGCACATAAAAACAGAAGTGAATTTATCATCATTCTGGAAAGCTAACTCTCTTTTAAATTTTATTTTTAGTATCTTAAGGAGGTGTGCAAGAACCTGCCATTCTTTTCCAATATCTACAATTACCTTCAAAAATCATTCTTCTGATGTTCTTCAAAACAGTTTCTAAGTCTCTTTGATTATCTATGAAGAATTTTTTATCCAAATTCTAGATCTAGTATTTTTCTTCACAAAACGGTTAACAAATCATAGACTCACATGATGAGTCATAGTCATCTTTTTGAGAGAATGTCTGAGAGACTGAAGTTTTACATGAAAAAGACCTAGTAGCTGGAAATGGTGAACATCTGAATTGTTAAACTATTCAACATTCCTCCCTACAGATTGCCTACTGAAATTTGAAAATATACCCCTAGTTCATGTAGCATTTTCTTATTCTAAATCAAAAGTTATTATTTGTGTTGTTAGTTGCAGTTGTTATTGCTTGATTGTTGATGCTGTTGTTGTTGTAATTTCATTTTATCATGTAGAATTCTTGTCTCTCAGATTGATCACTTAGGCTACCAAACATCATTCAGGGTGAAATCAGAAACTAAGCATATTATTATGTCAGGTTGTTTTTTGCAGAATTGCCATCGTATTCTATAAATTGATGTTTGTTTACCAAAGCTACCTTAGAGTTCCAGATACGTGACATGGCATCTATTGAGCTTTACATGAGTTGTTAGAATGCAGCACATTTGTTTGATTTTTTTTTCCCCTTCATTTAACATAAATGGCACGTGTCAAAATTGCAACCTGCTAACTTAAATTTGAGCATCATTCAGCCAGCCTCCACAGAAAAAGGTACTTTGGCTTTACTTCATGTAATCTGGGACCTTTGTTTGCTCTCCTTCTTGACAAATGGCCGCACTAAACCTACAGAGACAGACAGACTGACGTGGCAGAGCATACAGCAATTTGGAACACGCATGGCTTGGATTTTTTTCAATGCCATCTCAATAATAATACACCAGTGACTAAAGCAGGTGATTGGAAGTGGAGCGGATGCATACAGACAGATGGATTAAGACAGCAGTAATTGTGCTTTCACTTGATTATAATATTAACAGGCTCCAGGTGATTTCTATTTTTCACAGCGTCACTCATCTCAACAAATCCCAGCAGGCTTGGAAGCAGGGTAGAGATACATCCTGCTTTTCACACGAACCTGTTTCCAGCATGAGCACTTAAGAGACTTCTTCTGTCAAAAAGCAATTAGCTTCTGCAGTCTAGGGTGCCACTTAGAATATCCAGGCTCATGTGCTCCATCATAAAATTGACCTTTTTAATTTTTTATGCCTGAGATTCCCCACTAAAAGAGTAAGCATTAAAAAATACAACCCCAGAGAAAATACTGAAGGCACATGTAGAATTTATTAAAGGATGTCTGGCCCTGAAGTGCTGCAGATAGGAACTCCATCTGAATATAATAAATATGAAGTATGCATTATTGTGTGCTTAATTTTTAAATAATTGGTGTCATTATGTAGCATAATGATACCAATTACATAAAAAGCATAGGAAAGCAATACATGCTACTTTTACAGACTCACGTTTTTCCTGCAATAATTGCTTTTCCATACAAATAGTGTCTGCTTGCTGATACCTCTGAATACCTCTGTGCACAAATTATCACAGTGTTTCAGAGTTTGTTCTGCATTTTTAGTACCAGCGCCTGTCTTGGTAATACAATTTTTGACAAAATTTTGCACCATTTTCATGTAACAGAGACTTTAAATTGGAACTGACATTCAGGATGGGCAAAGAAATACCTCTTTTGCCCAGGCAACTCGAGTAAAACCATTGCCAACAGTGGCAGAATAAGCTGGAAGTTAACTCAGTTCTCTAATGAATTTATTGGGTCAAGTCTGTACCCTGGTCTGAATGATGACATAGGAGAAATAATTTTTGCTAGAGGATGGGCCGTGCTTTTATAAAGTATCAAATTGATTCTTTTTCCAGGAGAAAGAAAACAAAACAAAACTAAGCAAAACAACTAAAAGCCACAAGAAAATCCTCCCATCCTTGCCTTTAATCACTTGAAAGTCCTCTTCTCACCTCTGAAACTTTTCCATGCGCATTAGGCTACTTCTCCTTTTCCTTTTGCTCACTCAGGATGCTCTAGCTCATTAAACTGTGTTTCCTCTTTCTACCATTTCCCAGGAGTTCAGTTTTGCACTTCCAAAACTTTATTTTTTTGGCCTTTCTCTTGTCTTCTTTATGCAAAATGGTACTGTTTTTCTTTCACCTTTCACCATCATTGCTAAAGCACCCTAAACCCTTATGCTTTGCCTTAAAGCTTTTGAAAAATTCAAATTTATTTAAAGGATTCTGACTACACCCACCTTAATCTTTTTCCTTGTCATACAACTTCCATTTGTTTTCTAACCATTCCACTCCATTTAGAAACTACTCTCTGTTCCAAAATCCTCTTTGAAACTCCCTGTTGTTTCATTCTCATGGAAAATATTTCTTCTCAGCTTTTGCTCCATGCTGTCTTTACTGTGCATGTTTGTCTTGTTATTTAGATTCTGAGTCCATTGGGGTACATGATGTCAGTTTATTTATGTTTATAATACTCAGAGTAATATTATTGCCCTCTGTAAAGCAATAGTGAAGGCACATTAAGACCAATAAGTCAATTTCAAGGAAAACCTCCAATGATTAATGAACTTGTCATATCAACCAGGACACCTGCTAATCATTTTCAAGGTACTGACAAATATAACAGCTGTTAATTATACCAGCTGCAGCCTGCTTAGTGCTCAGGCAGTTTTATTATCATTAAAATAGCAAGAATTTTCTGAAAGTTACTTTGTCATTGTTTCCTTCCCTTCACGATACAGGCTGGAATAGGAAATATAGTGTATTTTGCTTGTTAATGAGTTATTTAGGTTTAAGCTCCCACAAGCTGCACTGTGAGGAGAAGGAGCACAGGCAGACACAGAGGGCTGAAGCAGTCAACAGAAGAAAGCACTGTACTTAGAAAACTAATTTTCCTCTAAGTATGGTAGATTGCAGCTCTCTGAAGCAGAGTTCTTCCTTTCAAAAAACCAATTTCTGGCAGATTGCAGAGGTTATTCCCCTTTGGTTTTCCAGCATCAGACAGGAGATGGGAATGGTGGACCCTCTCTCAAGGGGCTGGCAGCTTCACAAAAAAAAAACCAGATGGGACCTGACAGGCTATTTCTAAGAGATGGAGTCTCTGAAGCAGGAAACAGGGATGCCTGAACGACTGTGGGGAAAGCTTCTGCTTATAAACTGGGTAAATCAAGGACTCTTCTGACAGGAGGCAGCATCCTTTCACAGGCTACCAGCTGTCCTCTTTGTTATGTGACAGTCTTACCAGTCAAAGGTTGTGCTATGAATTGTGAATTATTTGGTTAGGGTAATATTTGACCTGTAAAACACAAGCTGTCTCTATCAACTCTCATTGATTTTGATAAGAACCATTTGTTTTGCCTTGTCAGGGGGTGCCCCTCCCTCATTCTCCAGCCCCACCTCACCAATCACATCATAACCTCCTCCTCCTGAGCTGACACTTAAGTTTCACTCCCAAGGGACCTGAAGCATCCCACTTCTTTTATTTCCTACAAATCCTTTAAACTAAAAAGAAATATTTTTTTTGAAAATTCTTTAAATTTAAACAGTTGGAGATTTACTTGTGAGAACCTTTGAAATTCAAATCTCTCATCTTGAAAATGTAATTGAGTGTTTGCAGAAGATGCACATTACGTCTGTCAGAAAAAGGCTGTCCCTGAGGAGCCAGCTCTCTGCTTTGCTGGCATACAAGCAGGTACTTCTCTTCACCAGCTGCAGGAAAGTGTGCCAGCTTTTTAGCAACTGATGAGAATAAGCCCATCAGTTAAAAATTAAAAATAAAAAAAAAAACCCAAAAAAAAACCAAGAAGGCTGGATGAAAAGGGCCCATATGCAGGTCCTGATCTAGTTTGCTGAGCAATGCTGTTAAGCTTGTGGTTATTGGAGAAAGGTAGAAAGATGGATACTCCAGAGGGCCACTCAGCTCTTGGATACTCCTACTTAAAACAGAAATGTCATGAAAATGCAGATATAGGTTTGAGCCATGGCTTGTGTGCAACACAGTATGTTTGTGCCTTTCTCAGTGCAGGAAAGGACCTGCAGACATCGAGGTCTTGTCTACAAGGAGGGTGTGAAAATCCACATTGCAGCTGATGGTCATTTCAAACAATCGTCTTAGAGCAGGTGCTTCCTATCCTTGAAAAAAGGGAGATGGGATTAAAACCTCACCAGCACAGGTGGATCTACATATGGCTTGATCCCAAGAGGTGAAAGTTATAGTGGAGCCCATGAAGTGATTCTGCAGCTTTAAGTGTCCTCCTGTCTCCCTGCTCCTGGGCTGTGGCAGGGTCAGATGTGACCCCCATGGAGTCACTGCTGATGCCCTGGATGCCTCTGAGAGCCAGTTTATGGGCACAGCACTTGTTACTCTGTGCCACAACCTCTCTTGAGGATTCTTAGAAAGCAACTTCATCATTGTGCCTTGCAGAGCTATTCCTGACACAACCAAAAATCTTAATTAGGGTCAGACAGCTTTATATCTTGTCAGACAATATTATATCTTGTACAAACTTTAAATACATTTTTAAGCAGCTTTCTGTCTTCTAGGAAAGGCACTTCACCCTAATATAGTTAATAGAGTTATTGCTTGTTGCAATATTAGGAGCAGATTTCTAATATCTCCTGTCATCATTAACATGTATTTAAGTGGAATTCAAATATATAGAAATTAAACCCAGTGTAATGTAAACATCATGTCAGGTTGAATTTTTGATGCAAATCAATGTATTTATAGCTGTGCACCCATTCACACAAGGGTATGCATTTGTTCATTGAGTGTTAATTAATAGAATCCCTGCCAATTCCTCTTTAGACCTTTATTATCCCTTTCTTTTAATACACTTCATTCATCACTTTTAAAAATTAGACCAATTTAGTTGCATAATTTGAATCCATAATTGAATCTGCTAGCTTCTCTCAGACTTTACAAGTTAATCAAATGGCATAGTTTTAAACACATTTTCAGTGCATGGGGAAAAACTATGTCAGTGACCAACTAGCCCATTTAAAATGGGAAACTCTCATTCTAAGCCAGGCTCTGTACTGATTAAACTTCTCCAGACTAAATTTTTCCAATCCCTGGTAAAAATTAATAACATAAGACTCTGTGGAAGGATGAATAAAGTGTAATTCTAGCTAAGAATGGGAAATGACAAATAAATTAAATATACTATCTGAGGTGGAAAATAGATGTGTAATTGAACAGCACTAGAACCATATGTCAAATGCCTTCACAGAAAGAGGCAGGAAAGAAAAATCCCAACAGTATCTCCATGAAAACAACAGCACAACTCTTTCTCCTTACTAGAGTGCTGTGGACTCACCAGGGATATCATACCTGGTCTAGCATTTGACAAGTCTCTGTTTATGTGTGTGCTGTCACCCAGAAAATATTTTTTTTATCATATTCTCTCTCTCTCTTGGGCTAAAAAAGCTATGCCTAAACTACCAAAAAGAAACCCAAGTAAATTAGGCAGGACTGACAGCTGTCAGAACCAGTGACTGTATTGGAAAGTTGCTTCGTTTTAAGTCTGATATGTTTGAATTGTACCTTCCATCAGATTTGCATGGATTTGTGTTAGAAATTATTTGAAAAGTATGGCAAGCAAATAATGTTTCATCTATATAGATTAAACGTTTCCAAGGATGGGGGGGTGTGTGAAATAAGAGAAAAGAATATGTGGATTTTCTTGGAAAATAAGGATTTGAAAAGCCATGGAATGCCATTATGAATGTCCATAGTATTACCTTATTTTCCTGCTCCCAACTGTATAACTTTACCAGCAAAAATGTAGATGTTCATGTTATTATATTAAAATAATAGAGTAGTGAAAATGACTTAAGCTGTAGCAGCAGAAAACTAGTTTTATCAATATATTCTACATCTCTTTTAGAAACCTTTGCTTGTGTGTCTGCATTGATTCTCAGTGCAAATATATGCTTCCATTTTAATATTATACCTCTGCTTTTTCCTTACTTTGTTGGCTTGTGGGCAAAAATGTTGAGTAAATGCTTCAGTGCAAGCAACATAATCCTTTGCCTTTCCACTCAACAAAAGAAACATTATTTTTAGAGCATAAAACAAGTAAATTTTAGCAGCAATAGAATGTCTTCCAGATTACATGTTGTGGCTTCATTGATATAATTGCTGTTAACTCTCTGAAGTCCTTTCTTATCAGCTTTTCTGGACAGCCAATAAAGCCATCCAGCTAACGGGCAGCGAGACAATAGGCAGTGAGCCCTAGGTGTCAGGAAAAAAAGAACTGGAAAAGGAAAGGTCAGGTGCTGGCAGTGAAATGAGCAAGATTTCCTTCCACTGCATTTAGTTATCTTTCTTTTTTATTTTTTTAGTTTTATTCCATTGCTGTTAGCATCACTCAAATCTTGTCACTTCCTCCTCACTTTCCTATTTCCAATATAACAAAAGAAAACAGCTGCCTAAACACATGTGCAATCAAATCTTCACTCCATTTATGTGAGAAAATGTTCAACTTCTCATCAACTTCAGAGCTGTAAGATTACCTCCCAGAGCATGAACTTGTCTCAGGTCTCCAATATGCATTTGATTCTGGAGTGCATCACCTGTACTGTATTGATAAACAATTTCTGGTCAAGGCTCTCTCCTCTGGGCTTGTGGTTATGTTTGTGGGCTACCTCACCTGATTTAGCATGGCCATCAACTCAGGAATTCTGATGCTGCTTCTTCTGCAGAAGAGAAATCATTTCATTACAATATTACAAAATCATTGCAGTGATGCTATACATCCCATTTCAACACTTCTTTCCATTGGTAAAAGCCTAGAATAGTTACAAATCATTGTACTGTTAATTCAACTGTTTATGTATATTTTTATCCTAAATAGAATATACAATGAGTATATTAGATATAATGAAGTATCTGAGAGCATTTGGTTGTTCTAAAAAAGACTATTTCTTTCTTAGAGTTTCAATTAAAATTTGGCTAAAAGCCAAAGGAAAAATAACAAAGATCTAAAATATACTTCTCAGATTGATTTTTTTTTTTTCTGATAGATTTATATTTTTAAAAGGAAGTTCTGCTAGATTCTAAATCCCCAAAACCTGGGCTCATTTCCAAATTTAAACTTGAAATTTACTGCATTTCCACCCTCTATTCTGCTCCCCAGCCACTATCTGCTTTTGGCAATTAATACAAACCTTACAGGGTTTGATTTGATTCACTGCAGCAGTGAACTCAATTTCTCTTCATTTGTAGCTTTGAAATAGCATGAGCCTCTTTGTGACAGTCTTTCACATTGCACTGGGGCTGCTTACTGAGCTGTGGGTGCACACCATGGCAGTCAGCTGTACAGAATGCATCCCTTTTGTTTTAGTGTGGATACACTCCCTTCGTGCCATGCCAAGGCAGGAATTTAGACAGACAAGTGTTACAGCTGAGTTGGAAATGGGTCTGTCAGCCATCTGACTAATGACAAACATTGCTTTACTTGGGTTATAAGGGAAGTGGAGGGAGCCCCACAGCTAAGATTACACAACCACACCAGAGGTTAGAGCTGCATTTATTTTTATTATGCAGAAGGACATATTCCATATCTCAGATTGTTCCCATATTCATTTGCCCACATACCCTCACTAACAGGGTAGAGTATTAGTACTGACTAATGTGTCCAAACAAACCAAACTTTATAATGACCATCTCCAACCAAACCTCCCCAGGTGTCCACTGCCACTGAAAATCCTCTGGGAAACAGCTGGTATCTTTAACTGTGGCTGGAGCAGATATCAACATCAAATTTTAGCTGGTATCAGTAAACCTTGTAGAGACACATTTTAAACTGTTTCCCGTGTCAGAATTTCTGCTCAGGAAGAAAAGCGTTCATTGGACACAGAAAAGAAAAATAACTGATCAAATGTATTTGAGACTAAAGTCATCCCATGTACACAAGTATCAGTGTAACTCTTGTGTGGTCCAGAACCAGTCTGTTCCCAGCTGTAATTAAGAGCAGACTGGAGAGCCTGGACACCAATGTGGCTGCAGCAACAACTATGGACAGGGTCAGCTGGCCATCCCACAACCAAAGGGATGAATCCTCCTGGTTGGGCTGATAGGGCTTGACAGCCATTCCACCCTGCTCCAGCAGTCCCAATACATCCACCAGATATGACAAAATTAATATTGCACCCATTGTTCTTAAAATCATTCTTTCATTCCTCTCTGTGGCACTTTTGGCAGGGAGAGAGGGGGCAGGCACTGAGCTCTTCTCTCTGGTGCGCAGTGACAGGACCCAAGGGAATTGTCTGAAGTTGTCTCAGAGGAGGTTTAAGTTGGATATCAGGAAGAGATTCTTTACCCAGAGAGTGGTTGGGCACTGGAACAGGCTCCCCAGGGAGGTGGTCAGAGCATCAGCCTGACGGAGTTGAAAAAGCATCCAGACAATGTTTTCAGGCACACGGTGTGTCTCTTGGGGATGGTCCTGCACAAGGCCAGGAGCTGGACTCAATGATCCTTGAGGATCCCTTCTAACTCAGCTTATTCTGTGATTCTGTAATTCTGACTTCTGTTGTATTGCAGCCTCCCAGAGAATCTGGAAGATGACAATGATTCTTCTTTCATCATCAGAGTGTTTCTCATTTTTAGTGAGCCTCACAAGACTTTTTAACAGGGTGAACAAAAAACAAGTACTGATGCTTAAGTTAGATTAATGTACCTGCATCTCTTTTTATTCTCCCTTATAATTATACAGTGGTCATCAGTCCAGTGTTAAGGGAGCTGTAAGAAGGAAATGAGGAAATTTAGAAAAAAAGTACATCTACAGCACACAACAGAACCCACCCACAAATACCCAGAAAATACCCTGAGCAGCCTAATTTATAGGCTAGAAACATTGTGCTCTGTCTGAAATTATCTGCCTGTGAGACAACCATCTTTTTAGCCCAGTTGCAGTGCACTTTAAATTGTACAGTTGTCAAACTGTTCCATGCTTGATATGTGCAGCTAAGAATTTACTGAGACCAATTAAAGATGTAACAATCCTATCAAAACACAACAATTATTATTAGTCAAACTGCAGTGATACTAATAGTCTAGTTTATCCAATTATTAGAGGAAGGTCTGCATAACCATGCAGTTAAAATTTCTATGCAAAAACTTTCCAGTATGTACCCCTTTCTCTGGTGTTACTTTCATCTTTTCAGTCTTCTTCTGGTCTTAAGGCTGTCATGTCAGTTTTACCTGTGTGGCATCTCTGTCCGAAAGATGGGTAACTGAAATGCAGCATGCCTTCTCCTAGGCTATCCTGCTGTTGAGAAGACAGGCTTTATAATTAAATACCTTGGAAATACTGAAAGATAATAGAAAGAGCTATGCTTATTCCCGATATACTGGGGTTGTTTTCAGAGATACCAATTTCTCACAGCCTTTTTCACAGCCTACTAGAGGGAAAAAGATTTCCTCTTATTCTGTTTTCCTCTGAAGGATGAAAAGATAGAAAAGGCAAGAATGAAGAAGGCTGAGGAAAAAAGTTCAAGATTAAAATATATTATTTATGTGATAATATACATGAAGAAAATTTGATATTCTTTAAAATTAAACAAAGATGTTTGCCCTCCCATTCATGCCTACCATTAACAAATATAGGTCTGGTGCCGGGAAAGACATCTGAAAACGTAAACTGTATCAAAACTTGGTAACTCAAATATCAGAGAATTATCAAAGATATAGGTTTTTCACATATCTTATCTCCCCTTAGATTCGTTTGCACTAAAACCTCTGCATTACAAGCTTCTTCTCAGTGCTCTGCTCTGGCTGTCCTCACAGACACCACCTGAGAGCTACCAGGTGCACATTTCACATCATGGTAAAGGCTTTTGCACTCACCTCAGTGGCTGTTGCTGCTTACAGGACTTGCCCCCACTCTGCAGGCCTGGGAGCTCCTCTGGACATACCATTTTCAAACCATCACACACCTCCCAGTCAAAAAAAATATGCCACCTTGTTTGCTTGTTGAATAAGTAAACACCTGCACACTCAAAGGCTGTAAGCATCACTGCAGTGAGGTATAGAGCCAGAAAACAGGTCTTGTCCATGGAAGGACCAGCACTAAAACTTGAGCTACAAGATACTTGCATACTAATCTCCACTAAAAAAAAAAATACAACAACAAAGAAACCTCCTGGTGTTTATGTTCATTGAGTTGTACAGACAACCTCTAAATGCAATTTCTGTAGAAGCACTGTAAACGTGCATTTTTCAGGGCTGCAAGATAGATCTCAGCTCGTGTATAAACCTGGCTGAGTAAGACCTACTGAGAAGACACTCAGACTCTCTCATCTCCATACTTATTTTAGAATACTGAGGCTGCTAGAAAAATAAATCTTAATGTCCAAAGAAGTGTGAGTAGGAGCCCTGGTGTGAAAATTTTGTTGTTGTAGGCTGGAACTGACATTTATAACAGCAGTAAAGCAGTTGTTGGAGCTTAATAGCATGATGCATTCCTGATTACTGCTGTGTACACATGTCATCCAAGATAGCCTCAGCTATCAGCTGGCATCATCCAATCTAGGTTAGCAGTCAAGAGACAATGATGTGTCATCTTGTCATGCTTAAAAATAATGCTGTGGAACTTAGAGTATCACACAGTTTGTCAAGTAGACTTAATTGAGCTAAAGCAGATCAGCCACTGATCAAATCCTTATGGTATCACAGTGACATAACAGGCTACAACACATGACAGTATGAATTATGGAGAGTCCTAAATGATAGGTAAGTAATTGGAATTACAAGAATGGAAGTGCTTCAGGGGATGTGGGGAGTGCTACAATTAGCCCTACATGCCATGCTCTGATAGGATCTCATCTACTTCCATTCTTGATGTTCACAGTTCTTTTATGCACTGATGAGGTATACATAGAATTACTGTTCCAAATGAGCCAATTTGCTTTGTTCTTTGAAAATCTGAATTCACACTGGTGTGATTTCTGCCTGATGCCAATTTTCACTTTACCACAGGTAATTTAATGTGTCTTATTTCTGTGTTTTGTTTTTAATGAGACATATACCACACTGTGGTAAACTGTGTATTGGCATTGTTTTCCAAGTTTCATTCAGCTTTTAAAAAAAAATTCTGGTCTGAGTTGCCCTGACTTGCTTTTGTATTGTCACTGTTCACTTATTCTCCACAAGGCTGCCTGGAATATTATAACTTTTCACATCCTGCAATCCAGGAGGTTCTTCCTGGGTCACATCTACTCTGAAAGGCACTTGCAAGACAAGACCAGGAAATAGGTGCCATCCATGTGAGTTGATTTTTTTCTGTAAGTTAGGAAGGAAAAGACGAGGAGTCTAAAAAATTATACTGAAATCCATGGGAGTACAATGATGCCAGGCACACGTGGTGGGAGCAAACTGTTCCTAGGCTAATTTTATTACTGGCTTATGCAATTTGTGGTAAGCTACTATTCATTTATTTCAAGTCATTAATTTTTTGACAACTTAGTCCAACCCATGCATGGAGACATATTACCTGGTGTCTGGCATAGGTCATTAGTATCTGCATATCCAGTCATATGGTCTGGGTATTTAAATCCTCAAGGAAGCTAGAGACTCTTCCTAATGTGCTGACAAACCAAGGCCCTCGGCAAAGCAGCCTCACCAAACTGCAATTTGTGGGTTTTACCTACCTGCATTTAAAATGCTTTTCTAACCATGGGAAAGTGAATCTTGAAAAATTATGCCCTTTTAGGAGGACTGTCTTTTGGAGCACAGATAAAGAACATGGGAAATTTTCCTATCCCCAATGCCTGCTCTTATTTCAAGAAAAAAAAAAAATGGTGGCTAATGAGTTGTCAGCTTTTGTCTCTGTAAATAGGCCACCTTTCAGTAATATTAAAGACAAATAAAGTTATATTTGCTTTCCAGTTGCCAATAAAGCACTGTTATTTGTTCTCATTTCACCCACAATGTAAAAAAGAAAAACCAAAACACAAACAAGCAAACAAGAAAACCCCAAAAAACAAAACAAAACAAAAAAAAACCCTGAAGTTTCTGTGTTATATCAAAGAGATTCTCAATGAGCTGATATATCATCTGGGCACTCTGTAAGAGCATTCTGTGGAGGCCTTGTAATTCCTCATCATCTTTTTAAAAAGATTTTTTTTTTCTTTCATTTACTCTTAGTTTACAAAGTACAAAACTGAAATCTTATTTTCTGGTGCAAGATGTGTTTTTTAATAGCACACACACACTATAAGTTGTGATTCTCTCTACTTCTGTAGCTGAGCTCAGTTTAAAGTAGTAGTTCTTTTGATCTTTGAACAAGCTATCCTCCTGGAACAGCTGTATTTTTCTGTTTCTAGGCTATCAAATAGAATCAGGATGTACATCAATTGCACTTATTCCCAGGTTAGCTGTCCTGTAGCATAAGTCATAAAAAAGGGGGGAAAAGGAAGCAGAGCAAGTAGCATAAAGGTGAGAGGATTTTTCTGTTAGGGTTTTATCTTGAGTGTGCATATAGTCACCTTCTGTGATGACTGGAAAGAACAAAGACTATTTATCTGGTCCAGCATCTGGCCTCATGACAGCATAGTTTGTATTTTTCATTTGTTTTCCTCTAAGAAAGGTTTTTCTGACATGAATAAATTGGTTGATATCCAACTGCTAAGAAATCCAGCAGCTTTGTGAGCTACTCTTTATTGCACTTTGCTTTGATTTCCATTTACTCATAAGGAAATTTATCTGTAAAATTGAAAAATAATTGCAGGAAAGTTGGGCTGCTATCCCTGATTTTGTTGTAGTTCTTGTGTTTTTAAATATACTATGATTATCATGGCTAAAAATATTCCTTCTGTTACTTTTTTCTAATAGGCTTGCAGTAGTGGTGCCTACCACAATTTTCCATTTACACCCTGCAAATACAACACTCAGAAAAATCACTGTCTGACATCACTCCTCTTCCTGCAGTGTGTTAAAATGGTGCAGTCTCAGAGAGAAATGAATATGAATTATGTTGATAAATTATTATTTTTGTCATTACAAGAAAGAAAGGTCTAAGGCACTCTAGACCCTCTCTCAGTAGAAGTTCAGAGAGGAAATAATCTGCAACAACAAATTGTGAACAGCTGTTGATCAAAGAAAACAAGTCATCATATCAGCACTTAAATCAGTGATAGATGGTTTATAGTGGTGGAAAAAAAAAGGGAAGACTTGCCAAATATCAGTGATAGAAAGACATATATTGCCTTTGTAAAATCTTGTGTTCACAAGGGTATATAAAGTACTCTTTAAATATAGTTCAACATCTTGGACAATACTGTAAGATATCAATGTCTGCTACATTTTCTATTCACATTCAGTTTCTTCCCTCTGAACTTAATTTTGTATCTCCATCCTCAGTGGCTTAACAATTTCATTTTCATCTGTTTATCAGGTATAGCTGAAAATAGAAAAAAGGCATAGCCACTATCTAATTACAGATATAACGAAAAAATTAGATGATTATTTGCAAAAAGTATATAAGAAAAAATATAAATGTTGAAATCAAAGACAGTAAATTTCAGGTGAGTCCAGTACCATTCAAGGCTGAATGAAGACTTTTTTTTACTTCCCAGAGACAGGAGAACTGCCTCTCACAATTAATTTACATTTTCAACACATCCAAGAAATGTTAAGGACCAGAACATTGATTTGAGCCTTAACCAAATTACAAGTGCTGAAGCAGATCAGCATGATTGCAGGCTCACTCATCTACAATGTAATTGCACCAATTCTTGGGCACCAGTGGCAAACAACACCACAAAAAAAAAAAAGAGTTGCATATTCTCAAGCCACATATTACAGAATACTGTTTATCAGTAAACAGATTCAAATGCTGATATTCTATCTGTGCCCGGCTCAAATCGTGATGCAAAGCTAATGCTGTACATACTTTGCTGTGCTGGGGAATAGTATGCATTAGAGATGAAGCATTTCGATAAGTCTATAAAAAACCTCTAAACCAATCAGTTTTCTTTTTACCTAACAGTAGATTTGTAGTTGCCATCAGCAAGTCTGATAAATTACACCAATCAGCTACTCAATGAATTATGCAATTTATTCCATGAAACCATTTTGAAGTACAAATATGAATTCTGCAGTCAACAACAAGCAGACAACAACAAAAAGAACCATGAATGTCTGTTATTGCTGCTTTCACTATTACTGCTGTTTCCATAGGACCAGCTCTGGCAGTTAGAACTACAAAGAGCCTGATCATCTAAAAGAGGTCTCTGGCAGAGTAGGGCCATTCACGTTTGATTAGGGAGATTCAGACCATGTCAAATGAAAAATAAAATCCATTTTACAGTGTAAAGAAGGCTCAGAGGTGATTCAGAGCACCAGTCAGATGTCCACTGCTAGACAGCAAGATTAACTATTTGCTGCCTTTGTTCAGCTGAGGTGCAAAGACATCTCACACTGTGAGTGCCTGAAGCCTACATTTGACTGAGCTTTCACCAGTAGATTTCCTTTAACATCTAGTTTTGAGTTGGCTCAGAAGTATCAGTCTTCCTTGTCACTGAGCATTAGGTAATTGTATTTAGTCTGGGCCCCCTGGTCTCTAATTTTGCAGCTGCTCTGATTTTACAGTTAACTGCAGGTGATGCTTGGATGTGGCCCATGGCTCTGATGATCTACCGACCCCACAGTGCCCATCCTGTGCTCCTAAGAGCCACACAGCTGAGATACAGCAAATAGAAGGGCTGAAGACTGATCCTGCAAAGAGAAAATGGTGGTGTGTTTGTTTCTGACGTCACTATTTTAGCGCTTGCTTAAGGCAAGAGGGCTGCAACAAGCTTGACAGCAGTCATGCTAGAGCCAGAGGGTGTGAACCCAGATCCTATGAGAGCCCAGGACCACACCCTGCATTAGGGTCTTTGAAAGCAGCTGCTTTCAGATCAAGGACCAGAAGCCAGGCCTCTTCCCTCTCCCACCTGCTTAGAAAATTCTTGTTTCAGAAATGAACACTAGGAAGGAAAATGGGAATAAACTTCTCATCATCTAGTTTTACTAGGGCAGCAAACCTTGGGTTTAAATTGCAGTGAGGAAATGTCAGAAGCAGCACAGTTCTGTGCTGAGCACAGAACTGGGGAGTTACTGACATGGATCAACTGGGCTAATCAAAGATTTTTTTTCCAGAAGGGGTTTCTAAGGCATTTTTCACTCACCCAGCAAAATATCTGTCAGGAGCACTATAGGTAGAGCTAACTCTGCCTTGAAGTTGGAGAAGTCAGTGGATGTGCTTTCCTCCCCTCTTTTATATGGTCCCAAGTGTTCTTTAAAAATGGATTACGAACCTGAGAGGAGTGATCCAGGAAATGATTCTGCACACACACCCCCATGTGAAAAAGAAGGAAATACATATGATTAGACAAGGAAAAATCTTATATCACCCCATCAGCAAGGATGGAGAAGGGTTTAATACAGTGGTTTCCATCCTTTTTCTAAGACTGATCCTGAGCTCCTATTATTGCTTCACTGGACACTTTCTCCAAGCTTATGATGTTGGGTTTCCCGTCCACAGCATCTTTGGACACAGCATGTATCCAGGACAGTCAGCACTGGGATCTGGGCAGTGAATAGGTGAAGACACATGATGCCTTAGGTCTTAACTTCTATACTTTTCAAAATCCTGTACTGCTTAGTGTGTAACTCTGAGGTTTCTTGTGGCCTGTTAACTTCTGCTCTTTTGTGGTGAGAAGTCATAACAAAGCCTCTCCAGACGTGCTCTTCAAAGACACCCAGACCGTCCTAGGCCCAAAATGTGTAAACCAAAAGCCTCTGAAAGACGGGCAAGCTGAGGGGAATTACATCATTAAACTGAAGCTTTAATTGGAGAATTAACCCTGGTATGCAAATGAACCAAACCTATAAAGGTGTGAAGAACTGGTGACCTGTTGTCCATCTCGGGGTCCATTTTGGCAGCAGCCTCTGGCTCCCCAGGGTGTACCTTGAAGGCCCTTCAAATAAATACCCACCTTTATTCCCTTACTCTTGTCTGGTCTCTGTTTTAGGTGGCCTCTTAAGGCATCACACACAATGGGACGTAATTGTTTTGAGTCTTTTTTTGCCTAGTTTCTCTCCCATTTATTAATGATTAATCAGGAGCCGGGGTGTGGGATAGAAAACCAAGGGAGACCAAGACAGCAGAGGGGATTCACGGGGTGGATTTGGAGAGAAACTGCCTGCAAGACAGATTGAGCACCATGGCTGTACTCATTTCATAAACAGAGTCTTACTTGAGTTGAAGAGACAGAAGTAGCACTGAAGGGCTACTGAATGGAGCAAAGTCCCCTTTGCAGCATTCCCCTTTGACCTGCAGTGTTGACTTGCCTTAAAGAAAACATAAAGAAAATCATTGGCTGTCACAAAAGAGACAGATTTGCTACTAACACCTCTCTGTACTTCCATGTTGCCAAACCTCATGAGTTGACAAACCTGTTCTAGAAAATATATACTGCCTTTCAGCTGAGGAGAGTTGGAAGAAATGTTTAGAGATGTTAAGGGAAAATGAGACAAGTATCTAGGCTGGAACTAAAGAAGGGAAGAGGAGTTCTCACCTTTCAGTGTAATATGTTGCCATTCACCAGGATCTTCACAGAGCAGCCTGCTTATTACCATGGGGAGGGAGTAGCCCTCACATATATTAAAAGGAGCGCTGACACTCCCTGAAATTTAAATTGCACTGAAGTAATCTAGAGCAAATCCTACATGAAGTAGTGTCTGTGGTGAAAAGCCTAGGATTCTGGCCTCTTGCTGCATGTCCCAACCACCAACTCCAGTCTTGACAAGACCCAAACCAGCTAAAAGGACAAAAGGCACGATGACATCTTTCCGTCCTTTCCACCCTCATGGCTAGTGAGCCCTCACCTGAGAGCTAGAAAATATATGAGAATAATTGTGTGGTTATATTCTGGCATATGTTAGTTATTACTGTGTTGGTGGTACTTTCTGAAGGGAAACACTTCATCTTTCCCATTATTCAAAATTAGGGGCTTGAAAGGAAAGATGTGCTTGCTGTTATCCCTTTGAAGGAGGTTCTAGGAGAAAGCTTTCAAGAGTATGGATGTGGGACACGTCCCATGGGGAAGAGAAGATGTGATGGTGCTGCAATGCAGCTAGGAAAGGAAATGGCATTTTGGCAATTGGTTTCAGTGTGTAGCATATGCGCCTAAAGACATCACAACCTTCTTCCTCCATGTTCACACATACACACAAGAACTGCAACATGGCCCATTTATTTTAAAACACTGCTGCAGCTGACACTGATTCCCACTGCAGTGAAGCAATGTTAAGTAATAGAGTGTTGGGTTGTAATGTGCTACACATGAAATATGTCTATGGGATTTATGTATATAACTCCTCTGTACTCCTTTAAATACTCTTCTCTAAAGGCTCTTATTCACTAAACTGCTTGTTTGGGGTTTGTGCAGCACAAACATTCAAAAAAACCCAACACTGATAGCATGTTTATGAAGTAGGGTGGCCAGATATTCAAAAACACCACCAAAGACTAAGGTTAAACACCTCCCTCAGGGGTTCCTCTTCTGAGAAAATTTTATGACTGTAAGTTATTCTGAAAAGTCTTGAGTTGCCTTTTTCTGTTGCCTTCCCACAGCATCACATAGAGCACAGGGAAACAGGCAGAATGACAAACAGAGAAACTGAAATATCAAGAAAGTGCAGTTCTTTGCATTTCAGAAACACCATATCATTTCTATTAATATAAAAGACTAGAATCTGAAACAGAAGATAAAGATTATTTTAACACACACTATTGAACTATAATGTAAACTGTCTCTTAGGCTCAATGCCTCAGTTATGAGGTTCAGCCTAATGAGGTTTACCCTACATTAAAAAAAATCAAGACAGCAAATGTCAATAAACACAAATTATTTCAGACATCCTGTTACAAATTCAGGAAAAAAAATCCAGTTGATTTTTGAAGAATTAGAAGGGGTTTTTTCAGTTTTGGAGGCTTTTTGGTAGTTTGGTGGCTAGTTATGAATTTTCTGTCTTCATATATCTTCCTTATATACATTTTTACTTTCTCTTTCTCTGTGATTATATATGTGATTATTTACATTTTCACTGTCAGGCATAGGAGGATTGTTTTGGAGGGGCATAAACTGAAAGCAGTTTTAGCCATGGTGAAATAACCGTCACTTAGGAAACTTCCTTCCTGGTGTTTTAACTCTAAAATATTTCCAAAATTATTTTACTAGTAAAGAGGTTAGTGTCTTTTTCATTATTACTTTTTATTTTAACTACTGTGCTTTGGGGTTTCTTCCAAGAAACTATTTGCTGTCGTAATTAAGAAATATGTGAAACCTTCTGTCAATTAGCCTAATTGATGTAAAACCCTGATTGGGTCCTGAGAGAGATGAATTCTTCCAGCTAAACCTTATCAAAAAAAAAAAAAAAAGCTTAGCACAAAATAAGGAAGAAACCAAAACATGCAAGATTGCCAAGAAAAAACTTGTGATGCTTTGAGACAAGGTGAAAGAAAAATTTAGGTGTTACAGCAGGCTGCTGTGTAGGTGTTATGAAAATAGGCCAAGTATTTTCAAAATGCTTTCCTTTAGTGCACAGATCTAATGTAAAACCTTTAAAAGTAGGAGTAGAAATGAGGAAGAGATGCCTGTGAGATAAAAGATTTATCAGGAAATAATATCAGAATGTGGAAGGGATAGGGAGTGTAAAAAATGCAGTGGTTTACAGGCCTGAGACGTGAGTTGCTTTTTTGTTTCTCATTCCTTCTGGAAATGCCTCTTACAGAACACAGCGAGCACAGAGGCACAGGAGGCAGAGGGCTCTGCCATATGATACTATGGGCAGAACTGGGTGTTAGAGGGCAAAAACACAGGTGGGGGTTTTTACCCTCTAACACTGGATGAGAAAAATCTGCTGTAAACTCTGTGTGTACATGTGCGGTGGAAAACTTGGGCAAGCAGTGGGATCAGCTGCCAAATTATTTCTAAAATACTCCAGGTTTTCCCTAAGAAAACATTCTTTTCCTTCTGGTCTGAGGAATTAAATATTGGCCAGGAGCCAAATACTAAAGAATTCAAATTCTGCTTGTAGAAAAGTTTTATCTGTACCTGAAATTGCACAGAAATTCAGCCTCCGAGTCAGGATTGGAGCCTGTGTTCTTAAATTTTGCTCAGAGTATAAATATACAGTGACCTCCTGGTAAACCATTTCATTGTTATCTCCCATTCTGCACTTGAAAACAGAGGTATTAAGCTGCCTGTTATTTTGACATAACCTTGTAAATTCCTTGGCTTATGTGGAGGGGGAAAATAGAACTTCCTTGTAATTACTTTTGTTGGCTTTAAGGTGTATGTGGGAAAAACTGTTCAGATTCATCAATTCTGGTGAAAAGATGGACAAGTGGTGCCACATGCAGAAAGCTTCTGCAGGGCAGGTTTTACTGTATTTAATCTAAATCTCAAAAGTGGCTCAAGAAGCTGTAGTATTATTTTGAGTGTTCTGATTTCTGCTAGTGCACTCTTTCCCTGCCATAAATTACCATGTCTCATCCATTTTTTTCATAGTAAGGACAGAAAGGTTAAGCAGACACGGGAGAAAACATTATTTTTTATGCTAGTGTCAACTCTGAGCTTTTCTTGACTGTGCTTTAGTATTTACTTAAGAAGTTACTAAACCAAAGCTGGACTCAAAGCCTAGATGACATTAATGCTCAATGTTGGTGTGCCATGATATCAAAGCCTTTGAAGAGTGATGTTGGGAGGCTGCCAGACTTCATTTCACATAACATCATTTTCACTTTGGTTAGTCAAGGGAGTAAAATACATTCCCTGCATGTAGAAATTCATAAACTGTAAGAAGTAGCTAGAATGGAGCAATAACTACAACCCGTCCCTTTGCACCAAAATCTCTCCTCCCTCTCTGTCATGCATTTCCTCATATGCATGTGCTCACACAAGCACATGCACATACCCATTGCAGAAAAGTATTTTAAACCAGCTGGTGTCTAGCAATTTCTTTATTTTTATATATTTTATTAAAAGATGGTAGAGGCGAGGAAGGGAAGTCATGTCTGAAAGCAAATCTAAGCATCTCGGAAAAAAACACAAAGAAAACATTACAATTAATAAGATGCACCATTTTATGCACTGTAAAATAAGCAAACTGCTCATAGAGTAAGGTGAATGCAAATGCTGGAGACCTAACTTCCAACTGAGAGAGGTGGTACATCCCCACACAGATACAAGTAAGATCCTAAACGTGGTCGGTGGAAAAATGTGAAGGCAAACTCGATTTTTAATCAGTCTGACTGGTTCCAGTTGTGAAGCTATTACTTGCACTAGTTTGCATTAATATTCAGGAGACTATTAGTCTCAGCAAGGCTGTCTGAGGGACCTAAATACTACTGTAACTGTGGGGATTTACAGAATAATAATAATCACACTAATAATATGTATTTCAAGTATTTTGGCAACCCTCTGGATAATAGATGTTGAAATGCTTAAAACGTGAGTGTCCTCAAAGGGAACATCTGTGTTGGCAATGACAGAGGGCCAGAGAGAGAACTCAAGCACTGGGCTCCTGATAAAGAACGTTACTTATTTTTCACCTTACACCCTGCCTCTGTTTTGAGTACTCCCACGAACATTTTCTATGACAGTCCATGAATACATGAGATAGCTCCTTTCAGAGAATTCTCTCAGAAGTCAGCGTGGATAAGACAGGACCATCCTTTGCTCCTTCAAGCTTATACAGTTTCCTACTGTTATCCCAGGTGTCTTTTGAAACCCCAAGCACCCCCACATACCCCCCTGTTACATCCAAGAGGCATGGCACAATCCTCAGTTTTGCATCCAGGAGTAGTTTACAGAGTTAAAGACAAGACAAAGTCGAGGAACCATCTCAGTGCAGACATCAATATCAAACATGAATATTTTCTGCTGTCTGTTGTCTGCATTTCCACTTTCACTATGAGAAAAATTTGGATGGACTGATACAACACAGCCATTTTACGGTACAGCAACAGTAAACTAAGTGCAAAACCTCGCTCTGTTGAGCTGTGACACTGCCCTCATTGTTTCAGACACACTGAATGGGGAAATAAAACACCTCAGAGAAGATGGCATTGCCTCAGAGCTGTAAGTCACTACCCCACTGGACTCAGAGGAGTCTCAGTTAAGTGCTGTGCAGTCTGTGCATGGCCCCTGTGCTTTAGCTGGAGCTGCACCAAAGCAGTGTTGGCAAAAGCCAGTCTACAAAATTTGTCCTTGAAGCCAGAGACTGGCCCCTGGCCTTTTCCTATTTTGCACCATAGCCATATCCAGAGTATCTCCCTGCATCATTAATTGCCCAGATCCCAAGAATGTACTCTGGATTATTAAGATAAAATATTTCCAGTTCTGCAGTGTCTCTGCATCTTGAGTGTGGCCCTATTCCATAAGACACTTGATTTATGCAACTGCACAGCTTCCTGTCTTTGCTGGCTCTACATTCACTTCTTTTAATATGTTTCATGAAGGCTACTTGCTGACGAGGGAGGGCTCCACCAGCCATGTGCTGTCCCAGTGTTCTCGTAGCCTTGAAGTTACTGCACCTGATCATTTCATAAAAGGAAATGTCTGGCACTGTGGTTATGTGGTGATCAGCAGAGAGGAGCTGTGTTTGCCTCAGGCAACCTCCTGCCAGTGGTAAAATGTCTATTTTGAAATTTTGTCCCTCTGCACATTTCATACTAATCCACAGCCCTCTGTAGAATAGACAAGTCAGAAATAATATGCTCCATAAAAAATGAAAAATTAAAAAAAGGAAAGTGAAAGAGTGAGTCAAGGTGACATGTTTCCTCAGTTTTCTCTTTGCCATATTCCTGAGTGCTCCTTACCTTCTTTAAATCCTCTGCACTTTGTTTTGGATGAATATTTCAATATACTACTTTCTTCCTTTCTGAAAACTCACATGCAGTTCTGGACATAAGGGTTGAAGTTTTTGAAAGAAGTGCCTTCTTTCCCCATATTTCCATATTAAATATTAAGCTGAGATCTGGAACAAGCTGGTTTCTCCTGAGATTCTTTGGATTTAATTCAGCACTTATATAAATAGCAATGTAAATTACATATCTAATGAATTAGGTGTTGTAATAATGGTGTAATATGCACCGTGCTACATATTACTGAATCTGCAAATTGAAGTTAATTTACTCAAGAAGAAAAAAGTAAAAGAAGTCATAGTACAGTTGAGGGTAATTGTACTCCACTGTACCATAGCAAACCAGATACTAATTACAAATATTTTACTATCACTACAAGTTTCTCTGTTATTCTTCCACTAAAGCAGTGCTCATTTTTCCTAATTTTCAGAATTAATTTCTTTTATGAATACTCCTATACATTAAAATCCTTACATACCAATATTCCATACACCATAGTATAGTAGAAAACCATGAAGACAGAGGAAAACACAGCAATTATCTAGTTTGACTGCCTATGTAACAGGGGGCATAGATTTTCCCTGAATTAATTCCTGTCTCGAGTTAGAAAACATTTAATATTGATCTTAAAGTGTCCCACAATAGAAAGATCTCCACAATTCTTGTTAAAATTTACCTTTAACTTGTCTAAATAGCTAGCTTTTAGTCCAGACCCTTACAATTCAGTGATCTGAAAAAGTAGATCATCCTGTCGCCAGCAATATTTCACTAGCTGGATTTTATGACAACAGTTAATTTCCTTTGCTAAGCCAAACTGCTTTTTCTCCTCCCCCTAGCCCTCTAATCACTCTCACAGCTCTCCTCTGAACCTTCTCCTTTGTTTCCAAATCCTTTCTGGAGTGTGGACATAGAAGAATAATTTGAAAACTAGCATGAATTGTACCCCTGTTAAGTACAGACAGTATATAGCATCCTTGTTTAGACTCAGAGTTCCCTTTTAAATAACCACAGAGGACACAATCTGTTTAGCCACTTTGTTAAGGAAACATCCCTGTCTATCCAGGAGCCACTCTGTGGTCTCAGATTCTGGCCCCACAGAGCTCAACATGAAGCTTACACTGTAGCTCCACACCAAGCTAAAGGCACTAAATATGTTCCTTAGCAGCCGTGTTAAACTGGGAATCTACATTCTATTTCTAGTGCTAATTATACACTAAGAACCACAGGTCTGGAGTCACTACTCCACAGACAACCCATCTGTGAGACAGGCTTTCCTGCCTCTATGTGTTGAAAACACTTTATTTGCTTGTACTTGCAGTATCAAGATGTCCAGATTGCTCAGAAGGAGTGTCAGTCCTCCAGTCTGCATATACTAAATTCAGTCAATTTTTAAGATTGTTGTAGTCATATGGAAACTCTGAACCTCTTACTTTGTTCTGCTAGAACAGGCTTAACTCAAATCATCAGGCTTCAGTCTTCTAAAAGCTGGTATCTAGCTGAAGCTAGACAGCAATGGGGTTTCTGTCCCAGACATGAAACAAAACAGGCACCCCTAGAGAGATTCATCCAAACCTGCTTTGGATAATTTAGATGCCTGAAATAGGAGGGAAGTTTTGTTCATTCTGTAGCTGCCTCTCTCCAGTGACTACAAAGGAAAACTAGTTAAAATTTATTTTCTCATTTATGGGGAAAAAAGGAAGATAATTAAAATTGTCACCAGGTATGTCTATGATTCTTGAGGTGAAAACTTCAGAAGCTGCTGGGCAAGTAAAGCATGAAGGTAAAATACTAGATCTGACATTTTTATCATGGCCACTACCCTATGTCACAAAGAGTGAAGCACCAAGCAAGAATATATGGGTCTTAGAAGAAGTATTTTTATTCCACTAATCTCTCACTAAGCACGGGGATTGCCTTGATATCACCTTGTTCATTTTGGAAAAGTGAATAATTCATGACAAATATGGTCTAAGTGGAAAGCATTTCAAAGTTGTTATGCATACCACAGTCATTGCATTCAAACAATGTTACTCTAGGGTTATCTGCAAATGCTGCTGCTAATTCAACATTACAGTGTACTTGTGACACCTTTCCATCTTTATTTGTATACCCCCATACGAGTGTATTTGTTTGCATCTTTCCATGATACAGTGGCTGATTAGGGGAAAAACAGAGTTGATGGAAATAGCACAAGAAGACAGTAGATGGTTTATAGAAACTATATGGCCACAATTTTTGTTTCTTGACAGCAGGAAGCAGACTAGTTGACAAATGGAAGACAAAAGACATTTTATTAGAATATAGGATCTCCCCGTGATACACACAGTATCAGTGTGAAGAAGCCATAAATAATGAGAGCACACAAAAGGGTGCATGTGAAAGATGCAAAAAGATGACTCAAAATTGATTGAAAAAATATTGTTATCAGGAATGAAAGCTTGCCTGGATGAGGCAGCAGCAAGGACGATGAAGACAACTGCTGTATTTGGTTGTCTACCTAGTTACTGAGCGGTAAGAGCTCAAGATCAAGTAAATCAATATAAGAATGATGAAAAAAAAAAATGCCATCATTGGGACCTTTATATTTGGTACAGAAATGTAATGACCTAAAAAAGAATTTGGAAGGATCTCTCCAAAAGAACACAGAAGAGTTTTAGGATGACTCTGTCAGATTCAAGTCAAGTAGATGAGAGTTCATTATCTAGATTTTGTGTTGAAGTTGAATCGGATGGCTTGGCCGAACGATCAGCATGAGAAGCAAAAGAATCCTAAGGCGGGCTTTTGTGCTACATGCCATCCTCCAGATAAAACAGATATCTTCATGAATTATGCAACTAAAACATCTCTGAATGCCAGTAGGGCTGCACATCTGTTTGCTGCCCACTTCTATAAAGTCTTCCTTAGAGTCTGGGTTGCTGCATGCTGAAGATCACCATGAAAATTCAGAGGCAAGCACCTACTAATTAGACACATATTAAGCATGAAGTTTAACAACTTGTTGCGGAATTATGTCTTCACTGACAATTTTGCAGAGTTTTCATGAGAAACTTGTGAGCACACAGACTTTCTGGGCTCATAAGCAGCCACCTGCCTCTTCAAATCTCATTTCCATTGCAGAGGAACAGCAGGCCTCTGAAAATCTGAACAAAGGACTGTGAAGGTTGTAAAAGGGAGACCTCCTCTCTCATGATCCAAAACTGAGCTCAGACCTCAGCACACACTTATCTCCTCCTTCCTGATGCCTAAGTTTCCACAAGAAAAAAAAAATCTGGATGCACATGCTAAGCAGGCTTTGTGCTTGTTCCAACCAGGACCCCAGTAATTCAAGAGAAAGGACCAAAACCATCAGATTAGAGCTTTTTAGCTAAACTGGTCATTTAGATACTACTCGCAACACTTTTGGAAATGGAATGTTTCTGCCCTGATGAATTTTATGTATGAAGTCTGCTGGCATTTTCAACTTAATTTTAACCTATTTGTTTAGTATTATTAATGTATTTTATACCCTTCCGTTTTTTGGGAAACAGAGACCTGCTTATTGGACCTGTACCTGCTTATTGGACCTTATCTGCTCTGGTTCATAGACAGCCAAACAAAGTATTTGTTTTATTTGGGTAGCACATTCATGTGTCAAACCTTGCAAATCTTTGATTACTAATAAGGCCTGCTGCCACTCCAATTCCCGTTCACTGAATTTTTGGCTGCTGTCTCTTTTGTCTTGGCATAAAATATTTGGGTTTTTTTCACACTCTCATTTTCCTCTGTTTTCTGTAACTCTGAATTTGTTCTGCAGTGTCTCTGGCTTTCCACTGGGCTTGCACACCTAATGTGTTATACGTGTACATTTCTGTGCTCATGCTGCAATCTTATGTTCCTACAGGTTCATGATTTCTTGCCCACTAATGCTGTTATTCATTTTCCAAGAATTTCCAAGTATCTTCTAGAGAGTTCAAAAGATAGTATTAGTGTTTTATAGCCCTAAATGTGAAGAACCAAATAAATCTGAGTTTATGAAATGTAGGTCGTCTGTAATAAAAACCTTGAAAAAGATATGGTTGTTTTAAATCTCAGATCAAACAATATATTAATGTACATCTTCAGAATTTCAATAACCATCTTAGTGATGTGCACAGCATTTAACAAATTAATAAAGCATAATATGGGGATGGATCTAGTGAAAAACAGTTTTTTGCCTCCAGAGTGAAATGTGCCAGGGTTTATTCACCTATTAGATAGGTTTATCAATAAATGTTATTGACAGTTGTTATTGTTAATTGAAATATTCTTAAGTATTTTTGTGTGGACAAAATACAACTATCACTTTTCATTTACTACAACTAAGTAGGATAAAAAACATGCCTAATATGGTGTTTATAAAAATTTTATCCAAAGCTCTGAAATCCCACTTTCAAAAATCATTCACGTACATTACCTAAAGGTCATCACTGAGCTCCTAGGTCCCTTGGTAAATTGAAAAATGAGGTTTCTATATCAGATTTATTTTATGTAAATTATTTCTCCACTTTGCCCAAAAGAATGCTGAGAGTAAATAGTCAGTGAAGACACTTAGCTTTGTCTATTCCATAAAGCAGGATGGTTTCACAAATTAATATCCTAGCTAAATAATTTAGTAATTCCCTAGCTGTTGACCTGATAATCACATAATCTCTCTAAACAAGTAACTTCCTAACCCATGAGTTTTGATGAAGTAGGATGTTTTCATGCACTAACATAGCTAAAGACGGGCAAACTGAGAGTGTCTCTTGTGTGTCAGTAGGTGGTTTAAGGCATCCATGATTCCATGAGATGAAGCTGGGAGCCAGTGACAGTGTGGACCTATCTCCTAATTCCCAATATCCTCTTGCTCACATTGGCCAATACACTCTATCATTAGGGCACCAGTGAAAAATTAAGGGCATGTCAGCATGCCTGTGTGCACTTGAGTACCTGGTTCCTTTTTCCATCTGTGCTGGCTTCTCTTCTTTCCCCTCTGACAACACACTCCAAGCTGTTTTCCAGTGCATTATACTGTGAATAATGTTTTTCTTCTCCCTTTAGAACATTCTCCTGATGTTTCCTAGTAGATACAACTTTGCTGATGACTAGCATCATGTATCTTGATACTTGAAAATAAGCTAGGTCATAGAAAACATTTGAGATTAAAGCTCTTGAATTGGAAATGTGACTAGAACTGACCTGTTACAACAGATTTTTTTCCCTTCTTTTGAGAAGTCTAACTCAACTCTATGCACACTTTCCCTAAAACTCTTTCATTAACTTCTAAAGATTTCAGTAGAACTTCTTCCAGTTATTTTAGACATATAAGAAACCAGGGGGAAAAAAAAGCCATCACTAAAAAAGATATTTTGTCTTTACCCTATGTTTAATGCTGCTACGCAGCTACACAGCTCAGCAGTCTTCAAAGATGGCTGTGCAAGTTGGATCTCATTGCACAGTGCTGTGTTCTCTCATGTTTCTTCGTTTAAATTATTCTTCTACCCTTTATTCTGCCAAGTCAATACAACCAGATGAAATATTTCTGAATTCTGGCAATGGACTGGTCATGCAGAGGAACCAAACATCCGAAAATATTTTCTTCTTTAACCCTCTAATATTGTCTTTCATTTTTCAAAGACTTGATGAATCTGTTCAAGTCAACACCAAATTTCTATCTACTAAATATATATTTTTGACAGAGAATTGCAAAAGAAGTGACACTATAAACAGTTGGAACACGCAAGTTAAATGCAACAAATATTAAAAATAAAGCATTGACACATTGCTGATATTCTGCACAGAGTAATATAATGGATTAATAACAATGTAGAATAGTATATGTAGCTGTAGCACTTTTCATGCCTTCCATGCAACAACTGAAACCGAAAATCATAATGTTTACTGAAACTTTGCAGTGCCCTGGCAAAACAGGCACCTTTTTGTCAATATTACAGACTTTGTGAGGAAAAAAAAGAATAGAATATGACTGGATTGCATTGTTTTGATATTCATGTTAGGGATCTGCATCACAGAAGTGAGACTTTTCTGGAGGCAAGAAAAGCAGAGCATTTTCAGGGACAAAGAAGGCACACATCTGCTATACCAGCATGGTGGCTCCTTGTGTGCAGTTGTCAGAGCAGAAGGAAAAGGTCTATGGCTTTTGCTCTCACTTCATGCAGTCCAATGCTGGTGTGCAGGCTGAATGGAGACTGGCCCTCTCTGCTACTGCAGAAGCTTTCCCTCACCTCTCCTGCTGGGGCCAAGGCAGCCTTATCTGTCACTAGATGGGTTGCCCTGAGCGACCTGTGCCTGGAACAGGTGACAAAGCTGCAGCCTTCACCACATGTGGGTTAAAGAAAACACAAACCTCACATTTTTCATAAAGACTAACATGTCAGAGTGCTGCTGTCACTTGTGTTCTTCCTACCAGAGCAGCTTCTGCATCAGCATGTTAAATAGTCTGTTACTGAGACCTAGGGAAGAGATGTGTGCTGTCTTACTGAGAGCCACACAGGGCTTCAGAGCTTCAAGCTGGTGATCACTGCTTTAGAGAGAAATGTGCCCAGTTCAGACGAAACATTTATTTTTAAATGGGCATCTGATGTCTGTCGATGGCAGAGGTCTAATTCAGACTTCCTTGATCACCGTGGCTGGCACACTCCCAGGTACTGCATTATATTAACAAGGTTCATAAACTGTCAGAGATATAACTCATCCACTTAACTCTCTGCAATAAGGCACAGACTCCGAGGACATGGCCTTTCCGAGAATGTTCTCTCTTTGTAATTCATCATTCTCCCCAGGTGCCTCATGTTACTGGAATCTTCAGCTAAAAGTTGCAATTTTTCTTTTGGTCACACATACTGCAGAATTTATTCATATGTATTCTGCCACCCCAGGCGGTGGCTGGGATCTCTGCCATCAAACTATTTCTATTCGGTGCAAGGAGATCACTATTTTTCATGCTCAATAAGCAAGAGAGTGATCCCCTGCCCTTCAGCAGAAGGTCTGCAAGGGGAAAGGTGCCTTTGACCATGGAATTCAAACTGTAGTTCTGCTTGGAGCCTCTAGAGCGTACTCCCTCTTTGTCCCAGCCTAGCCTGCACGGTGTGATATTCATTTAAACTCTCCAGTGGTTCTCCTTTTGCAGGAAAGGTTTTCACAAAGAACTTTGGCATTTGCTTTTTGAAGCCTGCTTAGCTGATTTTGCTGAATGGAAAAGGTAGCCCTGAAACATATCTTTTATTATAGTTTACAAAGGTGGAAAAGCCTGCAGTAGGCTAATGCTGAGAGGAAAAATAACATTGAAACATTAGCTGAGTTCAGTTACTTTAAACATTAGACACCACAGGAAGAAGCTTTATTGACCTTGAAACCCCCCTGACACTTGATGCTGTTATATTGTACTCCTGGAGAAAAATGTTTGTTCTAAGCAATGCATTTGCTAGATGTAGGGATCCTAAGGAGATGGAATGATGTGGAGCACCCTATGCACGCTGTGTTGTACTTTCACTGAAATACCTCTCTTTCTTTACTCCAGAGCATGAGGCTTAAGGGAGTCATTTGGTTAAGATAAGTTTATTCTTCCTCATCTTCCTGACATGCATTGCCAGAGACAGAGGCTGTCCTGTCAGGTATCCCACCTTTCTGTATTGTGCATAGGCACGAGCAGCCAGAAGGCTCAGGCAGAGCCTCCACCTGACAGTCACCTTCCTGGCAGCTCTGCTGCTGATGGCACTGTCAAAGGGATCTGTCAATTCCTCTGCTGTTAGCCCACAGTTCCCACTGAGCTTCTGAATAACTATTATTGTATTTTGATAATCCATCAGCACTCAGGTTTCACAAGTTCAAGCCCTATTCATCTTGATCGCAGTCTCTAGAGCTGCTCCTATGAATGCCTTATTTGTTTTTCGTTTTGTGTGTTAAAGTAATGAGCCTGAGCATTCAGGCTGGTGAAGGGCTGCTTCAGCTGAGCTGTGCACTTTGCATACCGTGCATCCATCTGCCTTGTCAGCACCATCATCTCCAGCTGTTGTAGGAGCACTTTGATCAGAGCATTATTAGGCTGTTATAAACATGACCACCACCACGAAGTCAGTGCAGTGCAAAAGCTGTCACATACCATGAAGTTTCCTGACCCTGTGACCATCATTAGAGCCTTCAAACAAACAGCAGTTCATCACAGGGAAAATAAAAATCATCACAGAAAAAGAGTCAGCTGCTACTGAAAAGCATCTTACCTCTGATGAAATGATCTGGCTTTTGTCATTTATGTGACAGCAATGATCTATTTTAATCTAATGTGATGATGAGAAGAGCAAATTACCTATGCTTTCTTTCTGAACTTTTATTTTATACAGTGTTCATTGTTGGCCACAGTCCCGAGAAACTGGCAGACACAACATATTATTCTCCTTCTCATCTTCTACTCACTCTCTTCTGAATGTTTCTGTTTCCCTGATCCAAGGGCCCAGTGTTCACACTCAAAGCATTGAGGTTTGTTTGCCATATGGATACCTCAACATGGAGGGATGAATTTGCATTGAACAGAAACACTCATATGTGTTTGTTTATCAGAAATTCAGAGCTCTCTTGTACCATCAAAATATTTTCCCCTATACAATCTGCACCAATTTCAATTATTTTTTTTTCCTACTGCTCCTCAAAAGAGTGAGTAGCATTGATAATCAACTGTTTTTTCTAACAGAGTTCAATTTAAAATGCTAGGCATTCATTTGGTGGGCTGCAAGGAGTCTGTGGCTTTGTTAGATCTGCAGCATAAAGAACCAATTTTTCTTATCCTAATCCTCTGGCTGTCTGGAAAAGGTGCCACACAGTTACAGATAATGATAAGAAAAGCTACTGCTGCCAAAGGCAGTAAGATACCAAAGCCAGATGATTAAACCATTCCAAAGCTTTCCCAAAAGACAAGAGGAGGCAAAGGTCCAAAGTTTTTTATACAAGTTATCATGCTATAAAACCTTCAGAGCAAATCCCACATACAGATACGTTATACACATTCCCTTTAATAACCTGCTCCTACTATTTACAGAAAAAAAACAGGGTGATATGTATTTTAAAGCCTTTCACTTTAGTGTTTTGTTTGCTAAGACTTCATTCTTTGTTGTGTTTTTTTTTTTCTGTTGCCAAGTGGACAGAGGCAGTTTGCCTTGTTTAAAAATAAATGTGATTGTTCTTCGCAATCTACACAGCTCTAATGGCTAAATAATTTTTATGTGAATAGCAGGCACCACACACTGTTGACCCATGTACAATCAAATCTCTGTTCTAACAATGACAAGTTGGGCTACAGAGCTACACCAAGAGAGGAAACAGAGCAATAGCCTTTTCCATCTTCAGGACTTCCCACACCCTTGGATCGGCTGGATTTAACAAAATTATGTAACCAAATATCTCTTCTGACCCTAATGAAATCAGAAAATGTAAAGTGGAGAAAATTCCACAAAAGCAGAAAAGAGAAAATTGAAATTTCTCCAGGTTTAACATATTTTTGGCATCATTAATTCCTTCAGCCTGCACTGAACAATGCACACTTGAGCTGCATCCAGTACCTGCTGAATACAGCTGGTGGAGAATTTGTTCCTGGTGTCTCAGCCCCATCCTCGCTCTAAGCTGTCATCTGGGGATCTGCACAGGTCACCTCCCCTCTGTCCAGTGAGACATTCCTGCCTCAGCTTCCTGAGGGAATCCAGGGGAGTCCTGGCTGGAGCATTTCACCTGTGGGAGCAGGAATGTGAAGTTCAGTGCTAAGCCTGAATCTACAAGATGCTCCACAGTCCAGTTAACACAGAGATCAGCAGTGAGCAATCCCCAGTTCTGCCTCATGGGAGCTGGTATCCCCTGGGTCTTAGGTTGCCTTTCAAGTCAGAGGCAAGAAAAAGGACATGCTACTCTTTAGCTGTGAGATTAAATCATAGAAAAGTGCCAAATATCATGTAGTTATCAAAAGCATAAGTGAAGATTTGTAGAAAGCTTTAGGTCAAAATTGCAGAAAACTCTGACTAAAGTTTAAACTTTCTGGAAATTTGGGTCAAGTCAACTGTCTGTAACATGGCTACAAAACAGGCAAGTATCTCTTGCTTTCTCCTGTTGTTAAAGGTTTGCACTGCTCTTTTCTGACAAGCCACAGTGCTGTGATTTTCAGTGCCCCTGTAGTCTCTTCAATTCATCAGGCGCAGAAGCTTTGCCAGGGAAGACACTCAGGGAACTCTGAACAAGACAGAATTTCAAACAAAAGCTTTCCAGCAGGTCTTCACGGGGATCTGCAAATGCTTATACAAAAAGGAAATCTCCAGAAAATTGAAGAGTCCACTGAGAAATAAGGAAATATTTTATGCTAAGCACCTTCTAGACAGCTGATATTAAAAAGATTATGATGCACTAGTTGAAATAAATGCAATTTTTATCACACTTCTCTTTTCCAATGTGACTAGATTTATCTGTATTTATGATTCATGGTTTCACTGTGTCTGCCAAAAAAAAACAAGCAAAACCTTTGGGGCAGTTTTCAGCTCAAGAAAGGAAAGAAAAATAATTTGTTGACTATACAGGCTAAGAAATTATCATTTTGGCTTGCTTTTAAATTTCATAATTGCCCACTAGATATTATTGTGGACATGTCAACTTGACATTGACTCTTTTAAGTAATTATTTTATTGCACAAAATAAAGCTACTTGGCCATAATAATGAAATATTCTTTCCAGACAACACACAGATAGTTAATTCTGTAAAAGAATGACAGCAAGACCACACAGTCTACCTTCCCTATCAGGAATCTGTCCTTATACCAATAGTCTTCCTATTTTCTCCTTTTATGATGAAAGATAGTTAAACTTGGAGGAATGACAGGGTTCTCATAATGTTAAATGTAAGCACAAATAAAAGCATACCTCAACAGAGTAGTTCCCATGGAACACAGCTTGAGTTTTATATTAAACTCCAGCAATGATGTTCACTCACTGATGCAGCACTGCTGAAGGCAGTGAAATCATTCTTGAAAGGGTTTTTGCAGGGGGCAGCTTTAGAACCCCCATGACACCGACTTAAATCTACAGATATTGAGAGAAAGGTCTCTGCCTCACCTTTCCTGCTAAATAATGAGTATGATTCTTCTGAGAATCAATACGCTGGAAGCTTTCTAGACAGTAATTCTCCAGTTCTTCAGTTGCTCATAATGTGTGTGTCTGTGTATATATATAGTAATATATCTCCAGACTCCAAAAATCCATTTTAAAGAAACATTGTCCCTTAAATGCACACCATTACAAAGTTTTTATGTGTGCAGACCACTGTAAACTTAAGAAATACGATTAATTTGCACATGGCTGGACATGTAACTCCGCAGCTTTGCAATGCAGCATTCCCAGGGCCAGAATTATATCCATTCATTTCTGCCACATTATTGCTTGAACTTGCCCATATTTTGCTTAGTTCTTAAAACCAGAGTGTTTCTAGAAACCTCCAAAAACTTAGCAATGAAAAGTAAGTGCACAAGCCTCAGCTGTTTCAGAAGATACTGAACCATTTGTCCACAGGAAAACCCAATAGGTTTGTGTTTTTAAAGGTTCATTCCTCTAGATCAAGTACAGTTAAAGAATAAAATGTATTCAGTCAATGAAACCAAGACTATGTACTATTTCCACAACCCTTAACTCATTAATCTTCATCTCAAGCCCTCTCCTCACAACCCTGTCCCAATCAGATCTTACCCACTTTTAGTTTTTGTTTTCTCCCTGCTGTTATTCTTCTGTTTCAAGTTCCCAGCTTAATAAACATAACTTGTAGTAATTACCTATATATATATTGCTTTAGAAGAGGGCAGTGTGGGGACCTTGACCAGCATTTATATTTTTTTATATGATAGCCTTTTTCCCAAATCTGGTGCTATTTGCAGTGTATGAAAGCATTCATCTCCATAAAAGCAATGAGAAAAAACAGCAAGACAGGATTTTGATCAATACTGATTCTGATTAAGTTTGATCACAGCACACTTGACATTTTGAGCAAGTCTGGAAGTACACTCACAGAGACTCAGGAACTGCTAAGAGTCTTTAGCAGTGTAACAGGACATTGTTGACTTAGGTGGGGAATAGTCTATCTACTTTTTTGTTTGCCTTGTATGGCCAGAATAAGGCAATAAAACACGTTAACTTCATTTTGTAATTAATCTCATTACTAAAGCTTCAGCAGTGCTGTTTTATTGGGGATTTATTTTAAGCTTTGCCTGTCTTTTTTTTTTTTTCTTGATAGAAGGAAAGATGGCTTTATCAACATGCTTATAGGTTAAAAAAAACAAAACCAAATAAAATTATTAAACGTTTGAGATCATTGTTTATAAATTTAAGGTCATGAGATGCCATCAAAGTACACCCAGGGAGCTGGTGCAGGCATGGATAATGTGTCACTTTTAGAAAGAGCAGTATTCATTTATACTCTCATATGGACATATCAAGGAAAGTTATAAAGAGCAGATTTTTTTCAAGCTGCAGAAAATGAGGTTCATAAAAATGTGCTTTCACTAATCACTCTATGTATAAATGAGTAGGGATGTTGTTAATGGTTCCTTCTCCTATAGAGGCCTATACTACAGCATTAAAATGTGAATGGGACAGATGTAGACACCTAATCTTGACGGGTCTGGGATCCAGAAATGGTTTTCTGCTCATTGCGCCTATTTCTTTTTATTACTTTCTAAAAAACAAAGCTCAGTAAGTTTAAAAAAAAAGTAGGTAGGGATGCAAAGCAACAAGATTTTTCAAGCTAACTTTCCTAGTTTTAAACTGATTTTCTGAGACAGTCAGGTCCCTTCTCTTCTTTATCTCTGAGGACTCATTTCCTTCCTTCTCCTATAAGACAAAAATCTTTTAGACGTACTAAATCAGGAAGACTGCTCTGTGTAATTCTCATACTGCATTGAGCACTCAAACACCACTGTGCTCGAGGATTTCCCATGAATTTATTAAGCAATGTGACTAACTTCTATAATTTGCTCTGCTTTGCTTTCTTCTGTCATGTTCTTCTCCAGGGTGAGGAGCGTATTCAACATTTTGTTTGGATTTATTGGGGTTTATTGGATTTTTTTTTCTTTTTTTTGTGATACAAAGGTACATTGTGGTGTGCTTATTTTAGAGATAAAAGGTCAAAGAAGTGCATCCTGCACTATAACAAAGGTGGTGAATTTTGGGAGACCCCTCCATCCATGTGGGAATTCATTAACAGTTTTAGTTGACTAAGTGCCCAAGAAATCTCTGCTATGTGCATAGACAAGCTGTACCCTTCCCATGGGGAGTCCTGATCCAAAGGGGAGGACGTGTGTTCCTTATCTCTATCCCAGAGATCTCTGCAGCCACCATAGGCTCAGGTCCTTGAGCACCATCAGAGTGAAAACTGCCACTTTTTAGTTCTGAGCCCCAGCACACAGCATGTGCCCACTGCTGCTGATGCAATTAGAAGATAAATTAAACAGCTGCCACTGTATCAGAACTGATAAATTGCTTGGTTTAAAAAAAAAAAAAAAAAAAAAGATAGAGAAAGAAGAAAAAACTAATGTGAGATTCAAATAAAAACAAAATAATTTTGTTTACCAAGCAAAGGGTTGGGTAAATGTGGGAGAAGGGGAGGCTTCTTTTATGAACTCTGATTATCTCATGGGAAAAAAGCCCTGACATTCGTACTTAGATCAGAACAATTTGAGCTTTAAGGCATTCTTTTAATCAACAAGCTCATCTGATGGAATGCTGCAGGATTCGCTTATATATCAAAGGAGTTCCCTGGAGATTTAAGCAATGTAACTGAATACAATTAAAAGACCAGTTATAAACACCATTTTTGATGCAGTTTGTTTGCTGTGCTTTGTAAGATAAGTTCAGCTTATAACACATGAACTTGTAGTGGTTTAGAAGATAGTAAAGTACTGAACTGTAGTGCAAGGAAAGGATTACCATAGGAGCCTGCTAGAGATGCAACTATTCAGCTATCTTGGATCTGATGGTCTGTAAAAAGAGAACAGAGAAACTATTAAGCCAAGGTTCACATCCAAGAATGGAATCATTTATGAACAACCTTTCTGGGCCTAATTCGTTGCTGAATTAAACCTCAAGTAATGTCATTGAAGTCAATGGGGTTATGCAGGGCATAAGTCAGTGGAGCAAATTAGCTCTCTGTCTTGAAGCCAAGAAAGGAAAGGGAAGAGTGATCCAATAAAGGAGAGATGAAATGCTGATATTAGCTGAATGCCACTTCTTGGTACAGTGCGTTCTTTGTGTCCAGCAGTGAATATTTCATCCTTCCCAGGTGTAAAACCTTCCCAGCAGCACTATAAGGCAGATTTATAATAAATGACAAAACTTATGGTTTAGTTCTGTTGTAATGCAGCTTCTGGGCTCCCAATAGGAATTTAAGCAGATAGCAGACAACACTTATGCTGGCTTCGGTGTGATCTCCAAATCAGGTCTTGATCTCTTCACAAAAGCCTTGAGTCTGACCTTTATTTTGCCCCTTTTGCTGTCTCTTACTCACACAAATGCTAGAAGATAGCATTTGTGTGTGAGGGTAACTTTCCACATAGAAAACTGACAGAAATTCCAGGAATATTAGTGTAACAGCTGGAATAATCTAGACATAGTCATTGCCTCCAGTATGAGGGCACTAGGAAATAGAATGGATTTGTTTGCATTTAATTTATATATGGGTAATATCTAGGGTTCTAAGAACCCACAATATTGCAGTGATTGTACATTTGCCTTGCATTAATTAAAAAAAATCCATTTTCACTAACCAGTATTCATAATACATGGTCTCTCAAGTTTCACTTTTTCTACTGTCTAACCCAGTGATTGCTCAAACTGAAGTTAAGATCATCATCATCTCCCTCAGCTGGAGATGATGGGTTTTGCACCATTCACAGAGTTCAGTCCTGGCTGAAGCCTCTAGGCATTTTTATTGACTGCATAAAGAACAAATTCTCAAAGTGTGCAGGTGGGTTCACAGCTCATGAAAATACCTGTGTGAATTGAGCTGTGCAGAGTAACACATTTCAGCACCAGGGCTCATTTTCACTACACAAACAACTGGAATTCTTTTGACATCCTACCAGGCAAATTTCAGTGATGAGCTAAAGATGAAAAATGATTTATTGTGACTTAGTAGAAAAAACTCTCCAGACCTATATGTAAGGGAAGTTATGTAAAGCACGCAGCACTTGACACATGTTGCTGCTCTGGGGTTTGCTCTTTTGCTTCTGGTGTAACTTCTTAGCAACAACAGAACTTGTTGGAGGGACCAGCAGCTGATTGACATATTACTTTAGCCTGTTGCATGTGTGATATTGGCCATTTATTCCTTTTTTATTATCATTTTTTCAGGTGGTACTTCAATAGCCACTCCAGATTTTCATTTGCTTTACATCCCATTGCTTTTGTTTACAATTCAATTCTGGGCATGCTCTGCAGAGAGGACTGAAGGGAGCAAGATACACATTTGCCAGCTGCTGTGTGAGATGCTGATGCAAACACATTCAGGACTATCCAAAGTGTAATGTCATGAGGGCCGGGGACTATTGCAGATATGGGAACAAGTTCCATTAATTCATAGCCCTAATTTCAACTGATAAAATGTCATTATAAAGCTGGTTCACAAGTGCTCTGAATTTTTCCTTGATTTACTTGGCATGGTTCTGATTTTTAAAAAAGTTCTGCTAGAGGGACAGGTTTTGTTGGATAGAAAATCTGATTTTGACAGAAATATTTACATTTTCAGTGGCTAAAAGCTCATCCATCCAAACACCCATTCACTTTTCTATTCTTTCAATAATTAAAAAGAAGTCAACTAGGTATTGGAACAATTTACTGAAAGATGTGCTTTTCAAGAAAGATGCAGAATTCCCCTGACTATTTCTAAATAAAATTATTAAACTATTGTGGAGAATTACCTTTACCTTATCAACGAAAGTCTGTTGAAATGTGCTATTTCTGTTTCTGTAGTTGCTCTTCTAAAGCCATCACTTGTTTCTCTGTGGTATCCATCTTATATCTAACACTATTACATTTTGTTTCAGCTGGCAGGCTTCATCTATGCCTGTTATGTTGTGAAGTGTATTACTGAAGAAGAGGACAGCTGTAAGTACTAAAGCTTTATTCCATACAAAATTAATTCTTTTTTTTTTTTCCTCTAAATCACCTCTCCACTATGCTGGTTATTGCTGACTTCAACCTAAATGCCTTTTTATGCCATAGCTAGATCATGTGTTCCATGCATCCTTCCTGTTTTAAAATTTGGAAATGTCTGAGAGACAAAGGAGTTGTGAAATTCTGGTTAAAAATTACATACAACTTTCTTCCTGAAAGATCACTGCAATTCTTTATCTCACAGCTTAGCTTTAAAAAAAAATCCCAATTAGGAAATACAAGCTTTTTTTTTTCCTTACTCCAGACTGTTATTAACTATCTTCAAAGTAATTGGTTACCACTGAAGTTATACCTCTTTTGTGCTGGCATGTATGTTGGCTTGTAAAGGCACTTCGGGCAAAAAAATAGCTTAAATCATCGCAGGACCTTCCTTTATGGGAGGCGAAGCAGTGGAGCTCCTCTCTGTTGCTGCTGCTCCCAGGGTGCAATTACATGGAGTGAAATGATTTCATATAGATGCATGTTTGTGTTTCTTCTGCTTATTTATATCAATAGAAGCCTGTTGAGCAGAATTTTCTCTTATTGCATGCTGTAGAGTGCAATATGAGAAATGGCATGCAAGACATTTCATTTTTTCTCTCTTCTAACCTTGATTTTTTTTAAAGGGGGCCACTGCAGCATTTCAGTACATCCTGGGATTCATACTAAAGCACTTTAGAAACAAGTATCAGAACTGCATGTAACTTTGATAAAATATACATGAATCCTAGAGAGAGCTCTGTGACAGGAAGCTAGAGGGTTTTTATTTGATTGAGAGCACTGCTAGGGCTGGCAGGGGTTCCTTTGTGTGTTCTCCTGCGTGGAAAATAGCTACAGCCCTATAATCTATTGGCAATACAGTGTCACTGTGAACCATCAAGGGGAGATTTAATGCTGAAATCAAACCACCACACTTTGGAGGTCGTTTTGACTATGCTCATTTCAGTTGTCTTTGTGTTTCTGTGGAGGTGAGGAAGGTATAAAGAGTACAAAGGATTTGGGACAGCTGCGTGGAGCAGGGGTGAGTCACAAACAGACCTGTCTGTTTAGGGAAGTACCCAGTCATTTGTACTTTCTCCTGCTTTGCTGTTAAGTGCATTCACTATCCACAGGGCTGGAGGAGAGTTATTCCTTGTCCCCCAAAATGAAATCCCATTTAATACAGTTCTGCCCTCTCTTCTAAGGGCTTTAATATTTTTTCAATATTCTGTAATGCTTTAGAGCATGATAAAAGTAAAAAGCAAGGAAGGTTTTGAGACTTGGCTGACCAATTGAGTGCAGAAGTCAGAGCACGTTTGAGAGATTTCTCCCATGGTCCATAAAGCAGCATTCCTGGCAGCAAAGTGCCATGGCCAATATGGTATTGTTTTCTTCTCACTGCAGCAGGAGCTCCCTGTTGTTCAGGAGCCACAGATTGTCTTGCTTCTTTGAACATTTTCTCGCCATCACCATGACTATTTTGTCATGACTTTTGTCATTTAGATTTTGTTGTTACTTTGTTCATACACCCCAGCCAGGTCTCCTCATCCAGCAAAGAGCATCTCACCCATCTGTGAGCACCCCTCTGAGGTACCAGGGTGAATCCCCTCCCAGTGCAATACAGCCAGCACAAGCTCAGGTGCTGCAGCTTCCCCTCTGGTGAGGTTTGGAAGCTTGGCTGGCAAAAAAAGAAAAGGGAACTTCTGTGTCTGAGTTGTGCCAACAGTGTAATAATGCTCAGATTGGATTTGGCCCCTCAAGCTATCAGAATTAAAACATCTTTCGTTTCCATTGAGAGGCTTCATGAAGCAGCAAGTAAGAATGATTCTAGTTCTCTCTCAGCTCAGACATCCACTCTGCCATGTACCACTGTGACAACCATGGCCTGCAGTCTGTACAAATACCCCCTGCTCAGGTATAATTTAAAATTCTTTCATTTTCTTAGATACGTTTTCTCCCCTTTTCCATCCCTTTTGGCAACTCATCCATCTATTGTGTTCTTCTGAGAAGTTTATCCCTTATGGATGTCATGTTATTTAATATTTGTGCTACAGAGGAAGATGCCTAAGCTTGACTTTCTCCATATATTCACAGGTGAGGTCATCTCATGCAAACCAAATGAATGCTAAGGAGAAAGGCTTTCAGGAAAAGTGGAATATGTCCCAGATTCATTGCTAGAGCTTATTATATAGAGTCTTTGATCTGAGATAGCTCCAGATCCTCTAGATGTGTTTCTCTTTCCATAGGCTCTTATTCCACTCTTCCATATCCTCACCCCTGCCTGTTGCTATGGAGCAAATCTGTGACAGAGGAGTGAAGGTGCCTCTCCTACTCATGACATACTCCCTCCTCCAAAGCTGCTGGGCATCTAGCATAGGAGAAAAAAGCTATACTGTGCTACCTCCAACCCCTGTTTAGCATCCACACCTGATAAGGTGTGAGGTCAGGCTTGTGTTTCCATGAAATTTGGCAGCTGGTATTCCCTCTGTGTGCTAGCCATGTGTCATCTGTGAAAGATCCTCATGTAAAAACAGTCACCAGAAAGCAACAACCACACTGCCCTGCTTTCCCAGCGCCAAAGTGGTCTATGAAGAACAAAGGAAGGACATTGTCATCTTACACACATCCATATTCACAGACATCACAGGAGAAATCTAGATCTCTGGCTTTCAGGACCGCTCATGTCTATAAAAAAATGGGATGCCTAACAGACAAATAGAGAGAACCATAAGGATAAATATATTGGGTCATACCAAAGTGTCATTTAGCCACAAGTTCTTTCCAATGAGACAGAACCAACAGAAACAGTCTTTTGCTTCTCACAATGGACACAGTGAATGCCCATAAACTCAATTCCATTTCTTCTGCTGTGCTAATGGGCCATGGGAAAAACAGCATTCCAAAAGAGGAGCAAAAGAGGCAGAAACACTGAACCTGGCAGCACTGAGCAGCAAGGCATAAAATGGAGAAAAAGCCATGTAATGTCCAAGAGCCAAACATGGGCATGTTCCAGATTTTAAACAGAGGAAGGTGTTGACACTGCTCTGGAGTACAGAAGGTGTCTCATCTTCTGCTGGCACAGAGCCTCAGCTGTAGAAACACAGTCAAGTTGCTCTTAAGCTGCTTCAGTTGAATTAGCTTTGCTCTCAGAGTAATTGGAACAAGCTGAAAGAATTACTATTTCTCCATTCTTTATGCAGATTTTATTAAGAGAACAAATGAGCTAGGGTAGAATTAAGCAAACATTTCACTAAGATTAACCTGCTGTAACCTCACTAAAGGATTAGGAATGGAACAATACAGTGATCAAATCATGGTCATAACTAGAACTGAATCAGCAAGTCTAGAGGTTTTAATTACTCACACACCAAATAAATCCAGCCTCAGTCCCCCTAAATCAAAGTGCAAGTCTGTGGTACCTTTCATGAGAACAATCTGCTTTGGGTTAATTCTGCACCAAGGATTAAAGAGGAAGTTGCTTTCCCTCCTGGTACAGTCCCAGAAGTGCTCTGACACTGGGTGCACCAGAGTCAAACTGTGGCACCCGTGTCCAAGGGGCAGACAAGAGTGGCTTTTCCATGGCAACTCCTCTCAGTGGAGGTTTGCCACTCCCAAATGCTCATTCTGCATCATCTTCCCCATGGCTGCATAGGAAGGAGGAGCTCTGAGGGCCAGAGTGCCTCAGGTCTTCTTCTGGGAATGACGAGGAAAGATGGATCACCAGCAGCACTGCTGACAACTCCACGCCCTCTTCTTCACCCCTGCCACTGGAATGCCTAAGCCATTGCCATTCTTACCTCATTAGCATTATTAGCTGCATCAATTAAAAATAAAACATGAAAATGTCAGCAACAGCCATTACTTGGAGGCATTCAATGGCTGTGAACTTATTGGAGCTCCTCATTTTTCTTCCAAAATCATATTAGGCTTGCATTTTTCAAAGGCTGCACATTATTTTTAATAACATCAAAATGTTCATTTAATGTGCATTTGCTCACTAGCAATTTGGCTCCCTGCTATAATCTGCTACTGCCTTACTAAAAGAAAATTCAATGTATTTTTGAAAACTTTATTAACTATATAGACATTTTGTGGGAAACACTGGAATGTAAGCAATCAAACAGCATCCTCCCAGGGCTTTTTGTCTCTAAGCAATTAAGACAGAAACCTGGGTTACTGAATGGGAATTCTGCACTCACCTTGCAGGTTGTGTTGAGGGTAAGGAGACTGGTTTGCTATTAGAGGGACAGTTTTGACTGGGAGTGAACCCCAGCTAAGAGACTCTAATTTAGTCTGTGTCCCACAGCAAAATCTTAACCTAGAAGGCTCTCTTGCTGACCCAGAGAGGGAGCAGAAAGAGCATTTACCTACTACTACACAATGGCAAGGCAATCAGAGAACAAATATGGACCCTCTGACTGTTCCCTTGTGTACCATGAGGTACAACCTTTGCACCATCTAATGCTAGCAGGGATCCAACTTGCACATAAACTTTCTTATTTTCTCCTGGCATTGTTTTCAGTTAAACTGTAAAACAAAAGAAATTGCACCTGTGTCAAGAAGATTTTTGGTGCATATTCCCTGGAACCCTGCTATTGGGAATGTCTGGCACAGAAGTAAAGCTGTATATAACCCTTTAAAATTATTTCACTCCTCCCCCTCCAATAAAAATTTGATTCGAGATCCCATTTGAATTACTGAAAAGGTTCAGGAAGACAGTAATACCCTAGATAGGAAATATCTTCTGATGAGTAATACAGTATTATGTGCAATAATATGCCAATAAACTTGATGCCAAACAATAATCCATTCTGGGATCCTAGGCCTGACCTGAGAAGTACAAAGGTTATGACAAAGATTTTGTTTTAAAAGACAATATTAAATTCATTTTATGTGAGAGATGTGAAATTTTGACATGCATATGTGATAGATAGAAAAAAAATTTCACTTAATCTCTGTCACAGGTAGCCTTTCACATTTGGGCAGGTTATTTAACCTCTCATACTTCTGTTACCCATATTTAAAATGGGAAATAATGACAGGGACAAACTCACAGGCATGTTGCTTCATAACTCTGAGCTCCTGGGATGAAAGGCACTATTGAAGTGCAGAACATGCTCAGGTATCACTTTATTTCTGTGCCAAATGCTTTTCACAATCTGCTTAGAGAGACATTACAGAGAAATAGTACCTCAGCTTCCATTCCTGCTTAAAACATCTCTAAAACAAAGAGAAAGAGAAACTGGTAGCAAACATTTGAGTATTAATTCTGCTTCTTTGTTTCCCATCCCAAGTTTGTGATTCCCAGAAGTTCTTGACAGTAACTTGCTGTTCATGGTCTTGCTGTATTTAGTTTACCACTGTGATTTTTCTTCCTGAAAGTGTCCAGCTATGTGTGAACCAATAAAGGTTTTATAAAACAGCCTCCTGAGAAAAGGAGATGCAATACCTCAGCTGTACACTTTGTTAGTTTTGCACCTACCATTTGTGTAGTGTGCCCTGAGTCTTTCTCTGGAACACACCAGTGATTCCATCATCACCTTTTCTATGCTGTCACAGGTGGCATCAATCTCACACTCCTACAGCCACATGTAAGTAGGCCTCCAGCTTAAACTAACTAACTTAAATCAAGATTTCCACCACAGTTAGTGAGGCAGGGATTAAGTGCAAAGAGCAATGTGCCTGGTGGCAAACCCCTCTCTCACAGCAGAGCAAATCCCTGGGCTGACCTGTTCAGTTGGGGCTAGGGACAGCCTAGGCTGCCTGCAGAGGCAGCACAGCAACAAATTATAAGAGGAATAAATAAAAGCCAATATTTAAAACACAGTTGTTCTCCAAACTGTTGAACAGGTCATTGTGAGTGGGAATGTAATGAATATGCTACAGATTTGAAGCTTCAGGTTGTTTTTGCTCAGCTGTGCTGTTCAATTTACAGCCTCCAGCTCAATTATAAGCTTTTTCCATTCACTACTTTCATTTAGTGTGGTGACTGCTACATGAACTAAGTAAACCAGGGGGAGGAAAATGGGATGCCTTTGGCTGTCAGGATGCTGATAGAAGTGTGGAGGAAGAGAAGCCTTTGAAATCCCATGGTGCTACTTCATGTTTGTCATCCTAAGGAGAGCTGCCTTGGAGAGCCACAGTGCCACCAGGAACATTTAGGAAATTCCCTGAGATGTCTGTACAACATCAATCTTTGGCACATATCAACAGCTGGTTCCTGTGTTATTTCTAGTCATGTCCTGTCTTGGAGGGGGCCCCTCACAGAGCAGAAGGCTGGTGTTGAGCATCTCATTCTCCTCGGCACAGAGCACAGGCAATCTTCATCCCGTAAGGTGTGCTCACTGCTTCCAAGGCACAGGCTGAAAACATCTGAGCTGCAGAGTGCGAGGCTGAAGCACAGGGGAACAACTTTATGGCAGAGAGATATGACAAGTGAAACTGGCTGCATTTGAGATGCAAATGGACCTAAGCAATCCAAGGTGTCACTGGGCTTGGCAGACATTACACAGCCTGCTCTGTGATCATTTGGCACAGCACTGCAAAGAGAAACAAACTTAAAAGCTCTGAGGAGGTGCAGTTTGTTTAAATAATAGCAAGTAATTAGTCTGAAGACAAAATCAGTGATGGCATTTTATAATTACAATTAATTTAAAGGTTAATTTCCTTTGGTGCTAAAATCTTATTTAAAACATTTACCAGGAAGGGAAATTAGGATGTTACTATCTAGATGCATAGAATGCTTCTGGGAATCCATGCCTATTATCACTAGAAAATTAGGTTAGACTCAAAGTGGGAATTTCAATTTATTTTAGTGTATAATAGATGGTGGTCAGGGCCTTGAGTCAGAAGGGTTGCTTAGGGTAGACTGTATGATTTGCATTTTCTTTGTTTGTGGGACTAATTGCAAATGTTTCCAACAAAAGGGCTGGGTTTATACATGAACAAGCTTGACATGAAAAGAAAATTGGTTATGGATTGCTGCTTTCGTAACTAATGAAGTTGATGTTCAAGGGATCTCTGGGAGACAGAGTTGTGGTATGAGACAAATATATAAATAAAATCACACGAGGGAAAATGGTGGCATTGCTGGTTTCATCTATGATAATTTCTTTTCTCCCTCTCTTGCCTTCCCTGCCACTCCCCTTGCATCCATCACCGCCTCCGGTGGGGATTGTCAGGCCCAACTTTAAAAATGTCTAAATAACTTAAAGCTTGAAGGGAGTAACATTTCCATTCCAGCAGCTCATCACAATGCAATACTGCTTAATAAAATCAATGCATTGTAACAGCCAGGGAAATACACTTACCATACATAATTTTTTTAACTATAGACCACATAATTCGTATCTCTTCAAGAATGACATTGCATGAGTGTTGGAAAAGATCTGCACATGTCAAAAAGGAATGAACCACTAACATCTGGTTTTTTGAAGAAAGATACATTTCATACCAAACCATCATGAAAATATTACTTGTCACTAATTCTTTGTTTCAGAAGAGGAACACAAAGACATTCAGACCATGAAACCATGTCCCAGGCAGTTGTGCCAAGCAGTAGTAACTAGTCATGGTTCTGATAAAAACAAGCTACAGATCTTTCAAAGAGATGCTCAGGTTGTCAATGTAACTGAATAGGGTGTGGTCTCCCTGGATATGGAAAGGTTTTGACATTGAAAAACAGACAAAGCTCATATTCAAGATCAGGGAAAAAAATAGCAAAATCTGAAACTCTCCACAAGCTGAAAATTGCATGAAAATACTTTCAGGCATGTTTTGTTCTGGTGCTGGTGAAAGACTTTGTTTCAACATCAGTCCTTTCCTGCCACTTTGCACTGAACATGGAGGGCTGTCTTTGAAAGGAGATCCTCCAATGGGGAGCATCTCCCCCTTCATCCCCCAGGAGAGGCAGCTTGGATCCCTCAGAGGAACAGCCTGCAGGTGGCCATATGGGGCTCCCACCCCCTTCCTCACCCTGGTGTTCCACCCTTCAAGGGCGGCTGGCTGCCTTCTTAGGGTTTCAGCCAAAATTAGTTGGTGCAGCCTGGCAGGTCCTGGCCACCCAAGCTCACTTCAGGCTGACAGATAGCAGAGTCTTCAGGAGGAGTGGTGACGAGCTGCTGCAGGTGGACCAGACTAATTAATTGTTCCCAGTGGCCCTGAGAAGGACACCTGCCCACAGCCTTAGTGTCCTTCCTTCCTGCTGAGATAGTCAGTGTGCACTCCTTGCAGTTTCCTACATGCCATGAGCACAGCTTTGTACTGAATTATTTTTATCAGCATGACTCCTGTTAAAGTTTTCCGTATTACTTTTCCTTTCAAATATCTGGATAGGTCTTCATTAGCTTTGCATTGTTAACTTTCATAGATTTGGGCCTTAATTCTCCACTTTGTTGCACCTACTAATGACTCTTTTTCTAATTTATTAGTGTGGCAGTCACACTTGGAGGCCACTGCCCCAGGCATTTTCTTTTTCCTCCTTTTTTCTTTTTCTTCTCTTTATTGCTTGCCCCTAGCAGTGATCTGGCTAAGAACAATTTTTACTAACGACTCATTCAATAACTTCTACAATAATTCAGTCTACTACACATTTAATTCTTAAAATGATTTGTCAGTCAAAGACTATATTGCAGGGCTATATTTTTTTGCTCAGCTCTTGGGATGAAAAATTGAAAGCAAGTGGCAATTATCCAGCAATGCTCAGGTCTGTCCAGTTTAGAAAAATAGTATGTTGTTCAGACTATTATTGTTCTCTTAGCTTGTTATTGTTCTCTTGTTCTCTTAGCTGAGTGGGGGTCTTTTACAGATTTTTCTTTACTGAGCCTCAGACAAGCCTCGTTGCAAGTTTGGAGACGAACCTTGCAAAGCCTTGCAGAGGCCAGGCAGGAGCCCTATTTCCAGGTGCACAGGCTGACAGGTGGCTTGCTGTATTTGTCAGGTATAAAAGGCAGTGCTGGTCATTTCAGTCCAGTATTTCTCATCTCTGCAGGTATGCTCCACCTGTTTCCTTCTGGCCTGTGCTCCTCATTCCCACCTGCCTTATCCCTGGTCCCAGTTCCTGCCTTCAGCTACTGAAGACTTGCTCATGCCTCCCAGCCCTTGCTTGGTTATTCCTGGCTACTTTCATCCTGGCTGCTTTCTGCCTCAGCAAAGACCTTGGCTCCCATCCTCCCACTGTTAGCTAGCCCTGCCTTGCAGAGGCCTTGCTCCAGAGCATGGTATTCCTTTTGCCACACTCCAAGGGTCTGCTACTGACCAGACACCTTCTCCACCTCAGAATCTGAGACAAATTGTGACTTGTCTAATTTCTGGACCCACAGTGCCATTTATCTTGGTATTGTCTGCTGGGTACAACCATGAGCTGGATTCACCTGGAATGCAGTATCTGCATGCCTGCTTGGTCCTAATTATAGGGAGCAACAGGCAGAAATCCTTGCATATATTTCTGTGAGGGCAGAAACACCAGGTCATGTTTGTTAGACTTCACAAACCTGAGAACTTTCCCAGTCCTACATCTTGTCTCAGAAGGGCTGATCAAAAATTCATCCAGGGGATCAGCAGAAATAGAGACAGAAGAAGATGCTGCCTTATACCAACAAGAAACACAGTAAGAGAAGAAACTGGAGAGCAAGGCCCTGTGAAGCAAAAAATTTCTGAGTAATTTTTATTATTATACAAGTAAACAGCATGAAAATAGTGGCAGTGGGGTATAATCTGAGCTGAGAAACTCCATCAAAATTTGTGTAAGGGTTTCCCTTTGCAGCTCCAGTGGCCATTGTAGAGCTCAGAAATACCATGAGGTTACAGCTTAAAAATCTGAGATTTTATATTCACCTTGCAAATGTCTGAGCTGAGAGCACTCACAGGTCCTTCATTACTGGCTGTTTGGCAGAAATGCTGCTCATTGCACTGCAAGAACTGGACCTCATGTCCAAGTCCTTATGCCATTTCTGAATCCTCCTGTGACAGCAGGAAGGGCACAGCCTCATGTGCTGGCAGATGTCTCCTTCCCCATGCTTCCCTGGTGTTTGGCTCTGTTGTGGTTTGAGAGCCTAAATCACTGTGTACTCAGCACAAAGACCAATAATGTTTGATTACCATTGTAAACAAACTTTATGGAGATAACATTCAAGCAAACCTCCTCCTGTGTGCTATATTGTGGAACAGCCACCAGGCCACGCTCACAGCATAAAAAGGGAGCAGAACTGAATTGTTTGGAAGTGTCATCACCAAACAGAGAGCTGGGTAGCAGGATACTGGCAAAGCTGCAAGAGCAAAGGTGTCCCCATATGTTCTTTTATCTTTTTGCCCCATATGTCATTTCCAAAGCCCTTAAAACCAAACTTAATTTTACTCCCTTCCATTTATTTTCTTTTTCTCAATCTGGCCTGGTTTTAGCTCCTGCTATTTGTGCACAGCTCTCTCTTGCCTCACATACTCACTTCTGCCCCAGCAGTGCTTTCAGGGATGTTATGAGCTGTAGTTTGTTTGCCATCTCTCCTTCCTTCCAGCTACACCTGCAGTGAAGTGCCTTGCTGCAGCAGTGAAGCTTAATTGCAGCACTACAAAAGCAGCACAGGGAACCAAGTCTTTGGCCTGTGGGGAGAGTGCATATAAATTTAAGACCTCACAGGTCAGATGTAGCATACAAACACCATGTGTTGTCTCTCTGCTGTAGCACACAGGAAATATGTCCAGTCATGCCATGCATGTGCAAGGAGCATCCATGAGCACATGCATGTACACATCCCTGGCCACTGGCTCTTTTTTTTTAAAAGCTATCATCTTTGTCATGGGTAATTCTAATTTCTTTATATTATTTTAGTGCCTTAGATTCATGAGTATATTTAAGGACTACCATAATGCCAAGCACTGTACAAATATGAACTCCAGTCCAGTTTCTTGGAGCTAGCAACCTGCGTGTTAGACAACAGGCAACTGATGGGTACAGGCAGAAAGTGAGCACAAAGAAAGTATGAGCAAATATTATTCATTGAAGTAGACAGGAACATAAGGGCACAGGCAACCTAATTATTGTCAACAGAGGGAAGAAGAATTTTAGGGAAAAGAACAAGAGAACTGTAAAATTCTCACAAGGAGAGACAAGTGTTTGGAAACTTGACAAGTATGGGGGTCAAGCTGGTGGCACGAGGGCAGAATTTAGCTTTTAGCCCTGAAAGGAGGAGAGATTGATGTCAAGTCTCTACAAAAGGCTTTAAATGTAAAAAAATTTACTTCATACTTGATGTAATATAGAAGGTTAAATCAGTAGAAAGATGCAGAGAAGAGTAACCTAAACAAAAAGGTGAGTCCTGCAGCTTAACTCCACATTTGGTGAGTTCAAGGATAAAAAAGGAACAATTGTCATGTTTAACACTGGGAGCCATGAGTAAATGTTACAGCTGTGTCAACAGGTAAAAGAGTCTTCTTCTTCACTATGCAAAAATAATCATCAGAAATTAAATCCTGCACAGCCCACACCAAAGCTGACATCAAACTTGCATCCTCAAGCAAAAGACAGTCTTGAGGACAACAAGTTCACTCTGAGACACAGCAGAGAAGGTTAGGGAGGAGCAGCTAAGAGTTCTGGTTTTAGCCATGCAGAACTGGAACTGATGTTTAATTATTCATGGGTAAATATCACAGAGAGAAGCTGGGATTTAAATTTGTATAGGAGGAGCAGAGTGAGCCTGAGCCAGGTTATCTGTGACCTCAGAAAGCCGACGACAGCAGAATCTGTGTTTGTGAGTGCAATTACCCAGACCAGGAGGGGGAAAAAAGTAAAATAAAAGCAGTGGTTACTGCTCACTGGACTCCAGGAGCACGATGGAGAGACAACCCCCAAGAAAGGAGATGAATGATGACAGGAGGAGGGTGAGCACCAGCAGAAGAGACAAAGGAGCCCAGCAAGGCAAGTTACAGGAAAAAGAGAGCAGCAAACACATGAAAGATGGCTGGATAGCCAGAGAAAGGACTTTATGGGCCTAAATTGGAATAGGAAGAGGTGATCTGACTGCAGTTCCAGCTGCATGCAAGGGACAGAATACAAGATGGAACAAAAATTTCTAAAGAAGGGGAGAAAAGTAGATCCAGAAACTGCCTGAAATCATCAAGAGGGGTTGGAGAAGGAAGGCTGGGACAAGCAGGGTTAAGGATGGAGTAAATTTTTAAATTATTTTTATAAAATAATGTACATGTATTTTTATTGGGATGGAAATGAAAAAAAAAAGGTCAAGAGTGTGTCACTGGGACAAGCAGAAGCTTTATGGAACAAAATTCTTGTAACTGTAGGAAGAGAGAAGGGGAAACAAATAGTAAAATGAGTGAAAAAGGCTGTCAAGCTGAAGAAAGGAGTGCTACTTTATCATTTGGTTTGCACATAAAATGGAACAGTTGATGTGCAGAGCAATGACTGAAGATGGGAGCAGTGAAGCAAATCAGGAGATGGTTGGGCATCTCTGGGATAGAACTAATAGAGCTAGAGACAAACTATTTCATATGGGAGTTGAAATGACGGAAAAGAAAGGAGTCAGTAGAGAAGTCACCCTTAATACAGAATTACTACCAAAGACATTTTCACTTTTAAAGAAGTGAATTTTCTCTTTTAAAGAAGGAGCCATAGGTAGGAAACAGATGTGATGGTGAAGACAGAGTTGAGTGCTGGCAGTAGATCCACCACAGTGAGAGGCAGGTCCTCGTGCACAAAGGTTAAGGATGAGATAATGAGCAAAACAGTAGTAGTAAATTTATGAAAAAGAGGGTTTGAAACCAGTCAGGTTGTCATCTGAACTGTAAGTCCCGGGTTGACCAAGTTGGGTATTTTCCAATCTTTCCCTTTCCTTTTGTTTGCAGATGAAGCCATTCATCCCTTTCCCCATTCCTAAACTCTATCTTTTCATACCTAGTCTGCATTGATTTTTGCATGCCTACCAAAATGCAAGGAAATCCATAGTGTAAGTCACATTTCTATAAACATATGCCCCAAGCAACTCTTTGAGTTGGATCCTAAGCTAATGTAAATTACCATTCCTTCATAGAAGTCACTGGAGTTATCAACATGTTTATTAGAGGACCTGAATCTTTTTGCTTCTGTATTTATATCTTACAGATGAAACTTTCTATAAGTAGAATAGTGTCTAGTTTTCTGGTTTCCTTTAAGAATCTTTCTTTTTGCTTTCTACAGGAAGATGTTGCTTTTATTCCATACTCAATCTTTTCTCTTTGTCCATCTGTTGATTTCAACAGCTTTAATTTTTCTCACTGAAATTTCTAAAAAGAACTTTCTTCCATATCAAATCCATGATAACAGAGTCATTTTTTGTGCATCATGTTTTAGTGGTTCTTCTATATACCACAGACTTCCAGAAATGAAAAATGAGAAACCCATTTATGCCTCTTATCCTGTCCTGATGTGCACCAGAAACAGTGGGGACTCTGACCATGAGCAGAGGCTGAAACTTTGCATCCCTGTAGGTGCTTATGGATAGAAAATATGTCCCTATTTTGAGCCACATGTCCTGACTGTGTTACACTTGTAACAAGGGTCATATGTCTGACAAGACCCTTAACCCAAGCAAAAGAAGAAAATAATCTGAATTTTTTATAAGACATTTTACTGATAAGTAGTACTGCTATTACCCTATTCAAGTCCAGCTAGGAAAATAAAAATTTCAGCACAAAATATTTCAAAGGTGCATTTGCATGGCCAGGTTTTGAGGGGGCCACAGGGGCAGCTTCTGTGAAGAGCTGCTAGAAGCTTCTCCTGTGTCTGATGTAGCCAATGCCAGACAGCTGCAAGATGGACCCACTGCTCTCAAAGACTGAGCCTGTCAGTGACAGTGGCAGTGCCTCTGGGAAAACAGATTTAAGAAGGGGAAAAGGTTACTGTGCAACTGCAGCTGGGAGAGAGGAATGACTGAGAGCAACTCTGCAGACACCGAGGTCAGCAAAGAAGGGGCAGGTGGTGCTCCAGGCACCAGAGCAGAGATTGCCCTGCAGCCCCTGGTGCCGCCCCTGGTGAGGCTGCTGTGCCCCTGCAGCCCAGGGAGGTCCATGGGGCAGCAGAGATCCACCAGCAGCCCATGGAGGAGCCCACGGCAGAGCAGAGCCCAAAGGAGGCTGTGACCCTCTGTCAGCCTGAGCTGGAAGAGGCTCCTGGCAGGATCTGTGCACCCCTAGAGAGAGGAGCCCACACCAGAGCAGGCTTGCTGGCAGGACCCCAAAGGAGACCCACACTGGAGCAGGCTGTTCCTGCACCCCAAGGAAGGGACCCACTGGAGCAGTTCAAGAAGAATTGCAGCCCATGGGAAGGACTCACATTGGCAAAGTTTATGGAGGACTGTCTCCCATAGGAGGGATCCCACACTGGAGCAGAGGAAACATGTGAGGAGTCCTCCCCCCGAGGAGGAAGGAACAGTAGAGAGGTGTGATGAAATGACCACAACCCCCATTCCTCATTGCCTTATGTCACTGTGGTGGAGGAGGCAGAGAATCAGGAGTTAAGCCTGGGATGAAGGTTTAATATTTGGCTCTATTTCTCATTATACAGTTCTTCTTTGGTAATAATTCAAAGCTATGTTGCCTGTGATGGTAATTGCTGAGTGATCTCTCCCTGTCTCTATCTGGATCCATGAACCTTTTGTTGTATTTTCTCTCTCCTGTTCAGCTGAGGAGAGGAGCAACAGAGTGGCTTTGGTGGACAACATATTTTCATCCAGGGTCAACCCACCACAAAAGGAATGAGATTCTGTTTGTGTTTATGTTCACATGTGCTTTCACTAAAGTGACACATGATATGAGACACTTGTGATAACAGTGAGATGTGAGATGAATGTAAAATAGAATGGTCAAAAAAGTGTTTGATGTATGAGGCTAAGGATAGAAGCCTCTGTACTGATTCAGCTAATGAGCCTTGTTTTATTCATCTGATGTTTGGCTGCCAGGAATGTATCAGGTGTACGACACTTTTAGTGACCTTTCAGGCACAGCCAGGACAAAATGCCTGCAGAAAGGGCAGCCTGCTGTATGCTTTAAGAAACTGGTTTGGAATCCACAGGGAGCTTTTAGCATAGTCCAGACACCACAGGGCTTGCAGTGCTGAGAAGCCATGAAGAAACCTTGCTACAAAGAAATGGATGAAATCTTTCTGTATTGGAGTTCATTTTTTATTAGCTCTGTAATCACCTCCCTTACAAAGCTTGTTGTTGCCTGTAAGAAGCCATTATACATCTGCAGTGAGGCCACGGTAGTACTGTCTGCCCTGCCATCATCTGGTCACACACATGGGAACTTCTACAGTGAGCTAATGTCTTTACAAGCTTGCTTTGTCACTTGACAATCTGGCTTGTTAACACTCTGTGCTTGCTCTGTGCAACAGGGCAAAGCCACAGTGCACAAAGAGATATTCAGCACACACTTATTTCATCAATTTCTTTCCCACATGCCCACACAAAACCATTTTGCTCAAAGAAATCTTTTTCTTAACACATTGGTTTAGCTTTCTGAAAACAACCCTGAAGACCTTTTGCCCCACATCCACAAAGCAGAGTGTCTATGCCTGCACCCTACTAATAATGATTTACAGGTTGCTTGAAGGGTCTAGGAAAGGACAGAAGAAATGCAAAGCTGGACAAATGAGTGTAGGCAACACCCCTAAAGCAACGTGGGTTGACAACAGCGAGGCACTCAATCCAACACAGCTGTTTTCTGACTTGTGTTGTCTGGGATCAAGAGTAACAAAAGGAAAAGAAAATTGGGCAAGCAAACAACAAGCCATCCCTGCAGCAAACATATGTCCATTCTTTTTTCTGCAATCTTTGTATATGAATGGGTGGGGGGGAGGGGGGGTCCTCCCAGCCTAGCACTTCAATAAACAATATCCTTCATTCTGTTCCTGTAAACTTAGTATGCTCCCAAAGACATGATCACATTTTGGTAAAGGTATTCTGATGCTTACAGACAGTGATTAAGTAGAAAGCAACAAATGGCATTAATCTTGATTTTAGCAAGATTTTGACACTATAAAAGGTTTGTAAGAAGGTCAGGGAAGTACTGTCCAGATGCAGCCAGCATAGGTTGAGTGCAGAATTGTTTAAAACTCCATTTGAAATAAAAGCAGATGGGACATTTCAGATGGGGTGCCCTTGGGACCTCATCTAGGGAAATAATTTTCTTCATTATTTTTGTTAAGAACAATGAGGATAGAAGAGAGAACAATTGTAAAAATCTAATATTAAACCAGACTGGGAAGGGTACAAGAACTTGTGAGGATAGGATCAGAAGTCAAAATAATCTTGAGAGGTGGCTTGAAATCAAGAAGGTGAAATTCAGTACAGACAAGTGCAAAAGAACTCCTGTGGGGAAGAATCAATCGTCTTCAAATAAAATATGGACTACTTGGCTAGGCTACACTTAGTGTCAAAACACAAAAGAAAGATCTGATTATTAGGTATTTGTATGATGCTGTTGAAAAAAGAAATTGAAAACCAAACCCAAATGACACAAAACAAGAACAACAACAAAAACAAGATGAAAAAAGCCAGACCAAAACCACAAAAACTCAAATCCCACTGAGTTATTTCAGGTAATGCACAGAAGACTGTATGGGAGTTGTCCCAGTTAGTCCTGATTTGTGCACCTCACTGTAAGAAAAGCATAAGTAAACTGAGGAAGGATCTTCAGGCTTTGAAATGTAGAGGCTTGGAAAACATGACCTGTGAGAAAAATTTGAAATAACTAGGTTTGCTTAAACCTGAAAACAATGGATAGCATGTAATACCTTTTTAGAAGGCTTAAAAGCAGCTATAAGAGAAAAAAATGGCTCATTTTTCTTCATATCCATAGGGAGAAGAGGCCAAAATGTAGATAAGTAGTTAATTTGCAGGAAATTACATTTAAATTAGACATTAGGAAATTAGGCACAGGGAAAAGCAACACAGAGAGGCTATAGAACCTCCTTCATTAGAGGTGTCAGGGATTAATTTAGTAACACATCTTTCTGGGATAGGACTATACATAATGCTGCCACAGTGCACAGAGTTGGCTAAATAATTTCTGCAGGGGCCATTCTTGCAGAATGACTCAAAGACAGATTGAACATGTGTGCAGCTGTAATGGAGACATACTGGACCCAGCCAGTCTAGTGCTTTGGTGGCTCTTTGCTTGCAGAGTAAATGGTGAATGGAGGGGTACAAGAATTTGACGTTTTTGTAACGTGTAAATGGGTGAAACTGCATTGATAAGTGTGACTAAGTGTGGCACATATTGAAGGGTACCTTAGGAATAAAACAAACTTATAAATGCAAGTGTTAAGGAGTCCAACCCCGTGGAAGTTCTCAAACCATGTAAACTTATTGTTGTTGTTTGTTTGTGACTGTTACTGCATTTTGGATCCAGAAAAAGTTGTTGTCTATAACCTTTTCTCTTTTTTTTGGTTTTTTTTTTTTTTTTTTGCTTTTAATGTACACAGGACCAGTCTCTCAGTAGCAGTGCCAAAATGTGTGAAAAATGCACTTTCGTACCTGAACTCTTTGGCCCTTTTCTATCAAAGTAAAGACAAATTCACTTCTGTGATGCAAGAGACAATATTTCAGGGACAGGAACTGCCCCCAAATAACCCCTGTAAGCCAATAGTTGAGTCTCCTGGGACAAAGGAAGCAAAGGGCACCCTTTTACCCGTGCAAAGAAAGTGTTATATCAAAGGAAAAGGGTTTGGGGCTCAGATGATATTGAATTTTCCTGGAAATTGTTTAAAACAAACATGAGAAGGCCATCAGGAACTGGCAATTGTGTGAATTAATAAATAACTCCCACCCTACAACGTTCCCACAGACTTTCAGCATCTTGAAAGAAATGCAGGTTTCCTTACATCTGTGAAGTTTCATCTCTAAAGCTCAGATAAATTGTTCCTACTCTCTATTCATGCATTTCAACCCAAATGTCAAAGCAGGGAATCAGAGAAACTTCTGCCCCTCAGACAGAGTTGGATCAATGTAGTCCCTCCTCTACATCCTCTACTGAGCCATGGTATGACAGCAAGCCAGACACAGTGATCACAAGCAGAAGCAATACATTCATGCCAATAAATAAATGGTATTCAGAATCTGTAATGTCTGAATAGCATGTTGTTTTGTATTAGTGAGGTGGTCTACTTGAAAAAGAGGGATGTGTGCTTGTTCTTGGTGGACAGTTGGCTGTTATAAATCCTTTACTGTTTTTTGTGGTTTTAAAACTGAATTGATTTTAAAAGTAAAGGAAAAAAAAAGGAGGGGACTTTGCCTTACCTTACTTTTTAACTGTTTTCCTGTATCTTCCCAATTAGCTGGTCTAATTTTAACAGATTATTAGAGGACCTGTCAAAAATAATCTGTGTGCTGGGTAGTTCTTGAATGAGAGAGCCTATCACTTCTGAGAAGATGTTGCTAATGTGAACAATTTCTCCCCTTTCAGTTGATTTCATAGGTGGATTTGACTCTTACGGCTATCAAGGTCCACAGAAGACATCTCATTTACAGCTACAGCCCATGTATATGTAAGTACTTAGCTCCTAGGATATTTGGCAGAGTGGCAGCCTGATATTAAGGGATCATTAAGCTGAAAGATGGCATGACTTAAAAATTCAGAATAGGTGGAAGCCTTTTTATATGGACTGAATTCAAGCTACACTTCAGCAGCAACATTACTCTTGTGTTGAATTATAATGATTTCATAGGGCAGGATATCATGTCACAGTTGTTCAAACAGCATCCAGCTCTCACCTGATTTTTCCCTATTTTCATTCAAGCAAGTTCCACTCAGAGACAGTGACAATTCGGTGTAGAAAAAACACTAGCCAGATATGACAAATCTTGATTGCAAAAAAAGTGGATTTTTATTAAGTTTTTTCAAAAGTTCATCAACTTGCTAATTTAGTGGGTGCATTTAGCATTTGTCTTACCAGAGCATCTGTTCAGCAAGGCACCTCTGTACCTCATTTCCAGTTTCCACATTTTAAAAAGCCAAAACAATCAACATATGGCTTTTAAAATTAGTTTGAATAGAAGACAGTATTCTACCTAACCAGTGAGTGACAACTCCATCTTAGAGTGCAGTGTCATATATTTGGGAATTAAATGGGGAATCAAATCTCAGCTCATACACACAACTGGAGTATATTCACACTAAAGCTGATGCACAACCATGGATGAGTCCAGGAATAATCATCTCCAAATATTTCTTGTACTGATGCCAATTGAAATTCAGAACAGTTCTGACTGCCTAAATAAATCTTACCCCACCACTTCAGCCTTTTGGAATATTTTTTATTTGTCGTCAATGGCCTGCACACTAAAAGCACAACACCAAACACCTCATAAAGTGGCAACATTTACTTTTTTTCCTTTGTTTCTCTTCTGAACATCTTTTTTGAGGAAAAGAACTAAATTCAAGCAAACAGTAGCCATCCCAACACACAATTCCATTCACTTTCAAATGCAATTTCATTTCTTCTGATTAGTGGAAGCAAGTCTGCTAATGGATTAGTGTATTTTTGCATGGAGCTCGCACTTATTCCTTTATCAGTGGTACAATCTGTTCTGAAGTAGTGTTTAGAATTGGGCCCTTCAGGAGCTTTGCTAGGAGCTTTTTAATAATCTCAAATTACAATACTGCGTATCTCCAATGCCGTCTTAACTTCAGCTTCCCATCTGTCTGTGCTCAAGTACAGATTTTTCACCTGCACTTTTGGCACAGTGCTGTGCATTTAGAAAACGTTATTTCCTTCGTAGTATTATATGAGGTACATAGGTACTTAGAACAATGCTAATCCTATCTCTTGCTCAGTATACCATACCTTGTCATCAACATATGGAGCCCTCTAGCTATTATCCCATTCTCTTTATGCTCTCGGTGTTTCTTCCAGATCAGCAGATTGCATTTACTGTGCATCTTCATAGTGACTGGAAAGAAAGCTAGACCTGTGGGGGAAAAAAAGAAGGCAATATTTTTGAGCTTGTAGCTGAGATGAAGAGATAGATAGATGATTAATCCATGTAAATGGTGTTCTGTCTTATTTCAACACTGCATTCTCATTGGAGTAGAGGTGATTTTGTTGTCTTAAGTGAGAGACAGAAATCAGAATGTGAGTTGACATTTTGTCCAATCAACCCACAAAAGTATTGCCGTGTCACAGCCACACTCAAACAAAGACACTTCATGTTTCCCTCTGACTGTACAGTATTTGACAGAGTTCTCTAGGGTTGCTGCAATCTGTCCTTAAAAGGCTTTTACAACATTTATTAATACCTTTCTTTATTTACAGCTGCAGCACACCAGGAACACATGCATATGAATTCACACTGCAGTTGCTCTGTAAATGCAGGCAGTCCATTAGGCAATGGAGTGACAAATTCGAATGTCAAGTTAATCAAGTCAAGGTTTGATCTGCTTGTAGCACTATTTACAGCAATATTATGTATTAGGAATCAAAACACGCTGATATGATAACAGCAGACCATACTTGATATTTTAAAGCTTTATTTGTTGGGAGGAAAGGTTTGGTTCCCCACGGAGCTTGTTCACCAAAGATCATCAATGTAAGCCTTCACAGTATTTAAGGAAAGAAAAAAACAGAACAAACAGGGCTTTATGTTATTCTCTGGCCAGTATCACCTCCAGTTTGCAATGCTCAGCACCTCCAGATTATGTGTAATAGACAAGAATTATTCAATGGAGAGGAGAGGAGAGGAGAGGAGACTTTCTGCTTGACAGAGTCCTTTGCCATGATCTTATCACTTTCCAAGCTATAATCATGTCCGTTCAGGACACAGCTATATCCATATATTTCCCAATTATGTCTATATATCTGTATTCAAGTAACTATTTCCACAACTTTACAAATTGCTACAAAATGTCTTTGAATCCATAGACAGCAGAAGATACATTAAGCATGATTCCATCTATTAAGCATCAATAGACAAGTATTTCATATATTAAGCATCGATTCCTGCAAAATATCAAGAAAATACAGAGATCACTTGTTGCTGCCACTATATCCTCTCCTATTCAGACTCACACTGGGCACATCTCATATGGAGCTCTGGATTTATGAGAGAAGTTGAACAGGAGACAGTTGCCTTTAAATCATCTGATTGCTAACTATATGCAGAGGCACAACAGCAGTTCTTTCTCCATGCTGTGGTGTGCTGGGCATGCTGCAAAAATGAAGGAGAACATATGGCCTCCTCTTTGAAGAGCTCACCAAATGATATCAGCTTCTAACAGTTGTTCAGATTCTTCCAAAATACAAATTTCAACATGTAGTTCAGTAATAGAGAACACAGAAGCCCCTATATATTTACCAGATATGTTCATATACAGAACTAGTACAAAACTTAAAGACATGCAGAATTTTGTGTTAGGTCTCAGTCATTATCCACGTACTGCTTCCTGATGTGAATTGATTTAGTGGATTGCAATGACAGAAGTCCATCAACAGAAACTTTTATTTCTTTGGAAGTCAGACAGTTTTGCATCCAAGTGATTTAAATCAATTTTAGTTCCTTTATACATGCACAATTTAATTATTATCCTGAAGGAATGCTGGGTTTAGTAGTTCCTAAGTTGTTAAGACATGCTGTTTTGTAACCAGTTTCCTCCTGTGTCCTAAAGTTAGGACTTCATTTTGTTAATGTGGAGGTCATATGGAACCTACACCAACTTACACATGCAAATAAATATACTGATTTATTCAGGCTTCTTGCATTTACATTTCTGTTGTGTCAGGAGTATTTTATCTGAAGATTTATTGCTTTTTATTTGTGATATCAATCAAGCTCTACTTTTAAGAACATTCTAATTCAGTTTAAACACACATAGTTGCTTTGTGTGGTGTTTCATCAGTTATGCAAAAGTACTCTGAATGGACAGGACACTTAAGGAAAAGAAAAATCTTGGTTTCTGAAAAAGAAATATTATCTCTGGGTAGTTAATTGAAGTGACTATCTCTGGTTATTGCTACCTGTAATACTCTAGAATTATTAGATTCAGGCTCACTTTGGAGTCTTTTTCTCTATGCTTGAGGCTTTGAAATCCAGTCACAATTTTCTTATCACCTCTTCCAATTTCATATTTAATTTAAATCAGTTTACTTTTTAAAGTGAAAAATATATGCAATTTAAAATTATGTTTTAGATAAAACACTGGTATTTTGGGGAAGAATTCTTGTGGTGACATTTATCTATCTGTTATAAATGGGATTTTTTTATTATTTAAGTGCCAACAGTGTGCTCTATGCTGTACAAGCCAAGAAGCCTAGACAGTCCCTTCAAAACGAATACGCTTTTTGAACAGAACGGGACAGAACCGATGCTCATGTACCTCCTTGCAGTGTGGCCACAGCTGGTGTACTCAAAAGCAGCTTCCTGGCATTCTGTGCTGGAGATGCCAGTGCTCATTTCCAGACCATGGGAGAAGGACACAATAAGATGGCGGAAATCAATTGTCAAGACAAAATTCTCCTCTTGGGAGGTGACCAAGGAAGGTGACTAAACACTCCCTGACACTGATTCTGCTGCACATGAAAAAACACAGTCGTAGTTGTGGAACAAAACTGCACTGCATGATCACTGTTCTAAAAACAGTAGGAAGGAGGGAGGGGAAAGATCTTTATGTTCTTCACAGTAAACTTGCTTGCTCGAGAAAAAGAAGAAGTGAAGCAAAAAAAGAAAGCATGCATGTCTGATGCTGATGCCTAATGTACTGGAGAAATTGCTCAAAAGCAGTGCAACCCTGAAGTGAAGCATGTTTTCCTCCTATTGTGAAGCCCAAGAATATTTGCAGTATCTATACTCCTGTGCACACACACACATATAGGCATTTGTCTAGATAATTGCACATACTGAAGGTGCTATCTACTTCACCGTTCACTTAAAATATAAATGAAACAAAAAAAAAGACGTTTAAACCAGCACCTTGAGTATAAGCACCAGAGCACTCAGCAAGTCCGTGCAGTACAAGTCTTCTGTGTAATTATCTCCTCATGTTTTAGGATTCAGACACATTTAAATAAACTGCCACCTAAGCTTTCACTATCAACAAACAACATCCATTTTAGACTGAAAGCTTTAGTTACAAAACATGGGTTTGGGACAACTCTGATCAGGTGTCCAGGCTGTGGCACTTGCACAGGCTCTCTGCTTTGTGAGTGAGCCATGGGCGGCCTTCCCTTGCACCTGCAATTCAGCCCTTCTGTCCTCACACTGTGTCACATCTTGGTTTTGCAAAGACAGCTACATATCTGATGGATTATATGTCAGGTCATATTCCAGTTGACCCATGGATATACAGTTAAAATTATAATTAAATATAACTCCTGCCTAGGATTGTTTAGAAAACCTGTGCCGGCTTCTCTGAAAATGTTCCAGAGAGAGCCAAGCAGTTACTTGGGCAAACACTTTGTCTTTCTGTCCTCTTCATCCCATGTGTATCTGAACTGTTACTGGTTTGTGGATTACACTTGCTTGCAAAAGGGCACCAGAGCAGCAGGGCAGGGATCATATAATTATATGGTGGATTATAAGTATTGTTCTTTCTCTGTCTTTCTTCTAGGTCAAAGTAAACATGGGGACTACTCAAGGTGGGCTGGAGGACCTGTCAAAAAATCTGTTTCAGGATGGCCTCCTGGTTCTTCAAAGAGAAAAGAAATCAAATTTTTGTGCTAAAAATAATATATAAGAGCTGATTGAACAGTGAGACAGAAAACAGCAGAGACCTTCTTTCTAACAGGTACTAAAGGAGATGTCCCAGACCCCCTCCTTGGACCTCCTGCTTCCCAGCACCAGAGGGACAGAGCAGAGGCATTGGTGCCACCTTTGGTCCCTTTCTTTCTCTGGCCACCGCCAGCATGGTCCGTCTGGATTAAGACATGAACCCAGCCCACTCAGTGCTTTGGGAGCCTCCTCCACACTCTGGGCTGTGTTGAGTCTCCTTAGGCAACACAACACTGAAATACCAGGATGACCTTGCAGCAGAAATCAAGAGACAGCACATGGTTTGCCCTGAAGGCTGTACAGTTCATACTTGCCTTAACCCAACTGCGTTGCACATTAGAGAAACTACGTGCAAGCTTTCTGAAGTTAACATGCTGCTGTTAATTCTGAACAGTTTCTCAGTCAGTGGTTTTCTTCTGTTTGGTTTTGCTTTGTTTTCATGTCAGGGAATAAGGCTCTGTTGCTCCATGGCTCCAGAGCAACCAAGTAGAAAACTGCCAGCTGTCTGATAAGTGCTTTACTTTTGGGGCTCCACAGTGGTCAAGAAACGGTTTATAATAATTAAAAAGAAAAATAAATAAAGAAATAAATGAGACCTTTCTGGGGGTCAGGGTGGGGAAGGGGTAACAGAAACTAATAATTGAACCTACTGGAAGTAAGCAGCAGAATCAGTGCTTCTTAACCCCGCTGGTTTTATTTATCGCACTGTAGGTGCTTTTACAGCTATGTCTAAACATCTTTTACTAACTACAGAGACATCTGCAGATTTCTATCAGCAAAGGCCAACTGAGTATGTACTAGCTACGTTTACTCTTTTATATCTAATTTCAACTAAAAATTCTCTGTAAGTGAGCTTTTTATTCTAATTGCACCATAAGGGATCCACATATTTTATTTTTCGATTTTGGTTGGAGAGGGCAGGGAGGGACTAGTTTAGTTGAAGACATACTGAAGACCTTTTTGTGGTATATTTGGGGGATCTGTTGTGTGTTAGAATGTGTATTTTATCTTCCTGTATTATTGTGGCTGAAAACCCCCCCCCGTGCTGTTACGTAGTTGGCAACAAGATGCCTTTGGGAATTTTGCTAGTAGGTCAATGTGTATATGAAATACTCTGAACTCCTAGGAACATATGTTTTATTCTACATCTGATCTGTATTTTCAAGAACGTAGATGGCTTTCACTAGGAAAACCCAATATTTTGCTCAGGTTTTTCAGAAACTTGGATTGTCATTGTTTCTTTGCTCAGACCTTGCATAGACAAACGCACGCACCTACCACACCTGAGGTGACCACGTAGCTTTTGAGGGCAAGAGGGGAGGTCAGTGCTCAGAAAGGCTCGAGGTAGCCCTGAGCAGCTCCCTTCTCCCTGCTGGCCAAACCCTTGCTCCAAAGGCTTGTGTGCTCACACCACTCACCCATCCCTGTACAAGCCAGTGCCCTTTGCTGTGTCTGCATGGATGTACAGTGTCACAGGCAGCAACTCTGGACAATGACAGAGGAACAGGCATTCACCAGTGAAAACACCAGTGAAGCCGGGACATGTTCAGGAGCTATACTTACATCGATTCAGTGAGATTTATATAGATATAGATAGATAGATATATATATGTAAGTGTGTGAATGTGTGTGTATGTCTATGTATATAAAATACACAGGACTAACAATTGCTGGGGGCTGCATCACCCAGGAAGATTCTGATGCAGTGGACCAAGGGCTCCCGTCTCAGATACTGCTGGGAATTTCATGCATGAAATAGGCACGTCCCCTAGGCCTGATCCTGTAAAGCATTCATTGCTGATTTGGATCTCAAATCTAAATTTTCATTCTTGGGTACCTGAAAATCTGAGTTCCTACTGGATAGAGCTGCTTTTCACCCCCTGGAAAACCCATGAGGCTTCCAAGTGCCAGGCTGAAATTTCCCATAACTTGAAAAATTTAAAAAGTTTCTACTTTTATGTAGTATTAAATATAGCAGATGTATAGTATTAAACACAATGAAGAGGTTTAAATGGGATGAAAATGTCATAACAGGTTATTTTATCTTTCCCTGTATACCAGTTAATCAAAATGATATTTCTATAAAAATCATTTTTTAACATGAAAAGAAACCAGTTTAGGCACCTAAGCAGCAATCCAATTTTCAGAAGATAATTTTTCATACCTTTCAGTGATTTCCCATGGAACAGCGGCTACTGGTAGTTAGCAATTTTAGAAGTCAGACAATTTAATCAAGTGTCTACATGTAGTTTATAGGCCTGATTTTAATTTAGAAAATTTTGGCCTTAATTTCTCTGTGTCTTAGTCTTCCCATCTATAATACGGGAATAATATGTGCCTCACAGGCTTTTTGTGAGGTCTGAATTGTTAATGTTTGTAAAATGCTTAGGAAATAGGAAGCACATCTAACTACTACAGATTGCAATATAAATGTGTATTCATATACTACATATAGGGTAGGTACACACACTCACACACAGTATACATATATATATACACATACGTACCTATATGAAGTTGGTATTCATAACCCTGCTTAAGTTGCAGTTAGAGCACCACCATTTAAAAAATTAGGACTGTTGACTACTCAGCTAAATGATTAGTGGACAGATCTCTTCTGGAAGCAGTTTAGAGCACAGTAATGTGAGAATATCTGGATGGCATTTTTGATTTGTACAGCTGTATCCTCCTCAAAATCCAGTAAAGAATGTTATTTTTCTAGGCTGGGCTTTTGTTATAAACTAAAATATTCAGAAAGCAAGAGATACAATCCAAATGTGTCTTTTTTTTTCTTTTCTTTTTGGCATTTGTTAATTCTGAATGTATTTTTAACTGAAGTGATTTTTTTGACTTACTAGTGTAATTTGCATTTTAAAAAAAAATAAATGGAAAAAATATAGGTTTCCAAGCTATTCATGGCCCCCTGCTGCTATTCAGAACTTACAGGAACCTCGGAATTACTATTCCCAGCTGAGCAACAATGCAGGATAAAGAATCCTATTACATTTACATGATGACAATCCCGATCTGTGCAGTGCATGGATGTGACAGCGCTGAATAGAAATTGCTGGGTCATGACACCATTTTAACGCTGTCATGTGTACCAGGTATTTTCATTATCACTGACACTAAGAGGTTTCTTTCACAAGGCTGACTGCAACAGACTCTACTTAGAAAAGAGGGCTGGTTTTGCCCACTCATCAGGAATTTTAAGCCTATGATAGGTATTGAGTTGCCAACAGTGTTAAGTATTGCAAAAGTAATCCTTGTTAAGAAGGAGCTATGTAACATAGATATTTGCTCTGCATTCATATTCTTTTATATGCTGTTTATTGTCCCTACACTGAAATGATGAAATCCTGTCTTAGGCAAAATGTTTATAGAGCTCACATATATTGACAGTTTGCCTGAGGTCATTAAATAAAGGTGGAGCAGAATGATACACATTTTGAGATACCCAGTCATAGTCTCTTAGGATGATTCCTTAGGAAGAGAGTTCTTTCATTAGGATTTTTTTGTTCTTCATAATTGTGCCAGTGATACTTTTCAGTCGGGTAAGGAGAAATGGTTTGTGCTCCACTTGCTTAATTTAAGTCCTGTTTTCAATACTCCACTGCTGCACAGCCTTTTTACAAAGTCTGGCACAGTTATGCATTGATCCCTGGATGTCTCCAGATAGGAATGACTATTAATTCAGTGTCTGAAGGCTTTGGTCACTTGGATTCTTACCTTCCATTTGAGCACATTGATAGTAGCCAAAGCAAAACTCCATACACCATGAAACACTCCAGCTTGTAATATTTTCATTTCCTGTCCTCTGTTTTATTTTTAAATGCAAATACGAAGAGGAGGAGGACTTTTCTCACAAAGATGGAAAGCCCCATGAATAGTCTATGTGTATGTATTGCTTGCTGACTGTCTACTGAGTAGCTGAGATGAAATTGATGGCCTTCTTGAGTTTGTTTTCTAGCTGTTCTGAATCTGGCTTCTTCCCAGTACATGTGGATTGACAGCAAACACTAAAGGTAAGCCAGGTTTTATTGAAGAACCAATGCACAGCAATATTGCAGACACCACCACTGCTCCTTGGAGAAAGATGAAGACAATTGTTTTGCTAATTGGTCTGCTTCAAGCTATGTGCAAGATTAAATGCAAATACCACGCATAGAAGAAACTGCCCTTTAGCCTGCAATTACTCATTCACACACAGAAGTGGCACAGCACAGAATCAGTCAGTAAAAGAGATTTTCTTCCTGTAGTCACCAATATGCTTCGTGTCCTGACAAGGACTGGAGAAATCAGCTCTGTTTGATCTCATGTCCTGACAAATTCCTCTGTTCAGACCTTCACCAAGAGAAGCAATTGCAGCAAGTTAGAGTTGAGACCTTGGCATAGCTGAGTGGTTTAGGAAGATACTGTACCAAATGTGAAGTTCTAAGAAGCATCACACATACGTTTGTTGCACATCTCTCTCCATATGTATAAAAGAAGGGTCTTCTAAAATCCGCTTTTCCTTTATCTCTCAGAAATAAATTGAGACAGATTATGTCTTTTACAACTGTCTTCCAAATCCTGCCAAGATCACAAAAGATCTTTTAATAAAAAATCCAATAAAAACACCACCTTTTCTGCTCTCTGTTGAGTAGATGACTTAGCTCTTGGGACTTCCAAACACCTTGGGATTATTATTTTGGATCCATAGGTGCACTGTGAAACCTGAGAATTAAAAAACAAATAATGTTTGTGGTCATCTCTGATTCAAAATTAAATCTGTACAAAAGCCATATTTCTGCATCCACCAAGTCTTTACTGCCATCTGGTACCTTATCACTTTCCCAGCTTTGCCTTTGTCCTGCTGGGAAATAGGTAATGGGGAGCATAAGGTGAAGAAGCATCTTCGTATTCAGCATGCGCTCTCCAACAGTCTCCAGTTCTGCCACACAGAGTGGTGTTTCATAGCTAGTTAATTTCTTTCTCTCTATCACCATCTTCTTGTCCCATTCTCACTCACTGTCTCTCTTTCTGAACATGACCCCAAATACCCTCCCAAAATTACATACTTTGTCCCATCCATTGTTTCCAACTCACATAAAGGTGGTGATGGCAGTCACGGAGGACAGTGTTGCTGAGGATGCCTGCAAAACAACAAGAAGAGGAACAACAAGGGTTATGCATATCCTCTAAAGGCCCCAGATAGGGAGACATTTAACAGAAGGTAAAGGTTGGCAGTATTAAAGAAGCCATAAGACATAGCAAGCCCTGGTAGGAATCATTTTCACATGTGCAATTACATTTGCTAAAGGTATGGTTCACTGAGTACACAGAAAGTCATAAATATCCAGGGCTACAAAAGGCACAGGTGAATTAGAAGAAAATTCATTAAAAAATGTTTGTGAACACATTTACTCGATCAGATTCACATTTCATTTTCTTCAAAATTGTCTCAGGAGTGTGTTTTTTCCTCCTGCAAACATTCAGATAGTTGGTTTCTATGCAAGCAGGTGAATATTTTGTTCCTGGGAGAGCATGTAAGTATGTGCAATTGCTTAATTTACATGGAGTTCTCAGTATTGATGCATCTGTGTGCATTTGTGCTAAATGTTTGCTTGTTTCACTCGGTCACACAAACATACACACATACACACACCTGTTACAGGACTATATTTTATGGTGGAGATACATAACCACACACAGTCTCTCTCCTCTTCTGCTTTTTCCTATCCCTCCTCTCAAGACATTCAAAGTCCCAAGTGCCTATTTTCTATACAGGCATTTCATGCACAAAAAATATTATTTCTGATAATTACTGGATGTACAAGCATTGTGCAATCTATCAACAGAGTAAATAAGAGACTCCTTTCTGCAAAGAGTTTATGTGATAAATAAAGTTAATGACAATATTTCAATTAAGAAAAAAAAAGAAAAATATGGCCTCATGATCTCACTCTGCTGTTAAATTTTAGTTAATCAATGAAGTGGGTGACAAAAAACTTCAGAAAAAGGAAAAGAGAAGGGAAACCAGAACTTGGAGTACAGTTATAAGGTGATATGGTTATTTACAGCATTACATATAAGAATTAAGTAAAAGAATGAGCTAATTATATCTTATTAGGGTATCCAAATAATTTACAATAGCTCCACATAGATGTATTGTATCCTATCTCATATTTTAAAGGCATTTAAAACAGGAGCTATGGAAGAAGAACAACATCAAAGGGACTGCATATTGATGTAATCACAAAAGGTTGATGGATTGATTCAATTAATCAGTGACTCATTTCTAAGAGTTCTGCAGGGATTTATTTACCAAACATTTACACTGTTTATTTTGCTCTCTGGATTGTTTGTATATTGTCATTTTTCTTCATTATTTTTCTTGTTTCATTCATCAATTTCTGACAAATGTTTTCATGCTGATATGTGGCATGTTAGGTATGTAAATTGTTCACATTTACTGATTTAAAGCAGTACACTCCAAACTTTCAGTAGCAGAGAACTTTTGTTTATTTCCCTCAGGTCCTGAGAAACACTAGCCATCTATAATTAATATAAAGATGTGTTTTCCATTTTGTATTTGCTTTCAGTGTCTGCTCAACATGACAAAGATGTAAGTTCTTGTCTAGTGTAAGCTGCTTAAACTTCAGACAGAAACATCCTATGAAAAACATTTTGAACACTGTTGATGCTAAATAGATTAACTGTTCCCTCTTTGTTTTTATATTTTGTAGTAAAATCCCAGGAAAATAATGCAAGAATGTTTTAAGAAGGTCACCAGTTTCACCATGTTTTCTGTAGGTTTAGATAAGTTTTTATAGGGGCAAGTAGTGATAGGACAAGGGGGAATGGCTTTAAAACTGAAAGAGGGCAGATAAGATGAGATATTAGGAAGAAATTCTTTCCTTTGAGGATGGAACAGGTTGTCTGGAGAATTGATGGATTCCCCATTCCTGGAAGTGTTCAAGACCAGGTTGGATGGTGAGCGAATCGACACATACAGGTAACCAAAGGCAACCATCAAACCACAGCCTAAATGCAAAGTGTGCATTTATTTCATTACCTTGCTAACAACACCAGGCAGCAGAGACACACAGGGACACAGGCTCCATCCTGCGTAGTTCATCCCAGCAGGTAGCAATGACCTGGACTGGTGGAAGGTCTCCCTATCCATGGCAGGGGTTTTGGAACCAGATGATCTTTAAGGCCCCTTCCAACTCAAACCATTCCATGATTCTATGATTTTCTATTTTAATACTGTCACAGTATGTTCTTCAAAGTCAGTACACAGAAATGGCCAAATTAGATCAAGCCACAGATCACAAAATGGCAAATACTGGGCACAACAGAGGTCTGTGAAAGATGAAGTACTGAAACCAGAAGGAAGACATTCCTTGAAAGTGCTGAGTCTCATTTGGGCAAATATTTTTATTTTAAGCTATCAGGAACACTGAACCTCTCTATATATTTTATTTTAATTAACATATTCATTGCATACATATATGCAGCATGGGTGTGATTTTCATGCATCTTCAGCAGTGGTCAGATTCTTACTTCACTTTTAGGTGGTTAGTACTGACTTCTCAGGAAAAGTGAAAGACCACAGATCCAGTGACAAGAGCTCTGGCAGACTGCATCATGTAACAGCCTTGCCCCGTGGATTTAGAAAACTCCACCCTACCTATTAAACCTATTAGAACAGACAGATGGAGTCAGACACCTCTCAGTGATACTCAGTGACACACACACTGAAATGCAGGAGGTTCCCTCTGAACATCAGGAAAAACTTTTGTACTGCCAGAGTCAGCCAGCACTGGCACAGATTGCCCAGGGAGGCTGTGGGGTCTCCATCCTTGGAGACACTCAAACCTTGACTAGGCATGGTCCTGGGCAGTGTTCTGTAGGTGGCCCTGCATGAGCAGGGCTGTTGGACTCAATGATTTCCAGATGCACCTTCCAGCCCCAGCAATTCTCTGATTCTATGATTCGCTTCTCATTCCAGCTGCATTTTTTTCCCCCACTGGAAATACTCCTATCTCAAGAAGATGCAGAAATCTTTCTCGTTGGTCTGAGGGTGTCTCAGAGTTAACCTTTGGGTTGAAAATGAGAGGTCTGTGTTTTAAAGAAACAAGACCCATCAAAAAAGACCCATCAGTTTCTAAAATGTATTGGTTATTATTTTTCCCTTCTTTGAGTCTCCTCTAGTTGGCTATTTGGATGAAATCCCAGCTCCATTAAGGCCAGTGGGAATCTTGCTGTTTGTTTCAAGGACATTTCAAGATCTCTTACTTTGCAATTAAGATGCCTGAATATTTGCTTTGCTTGAAAAACAAAAACCCACAGCCATCATCTTCAACAATTTTTAAATGCGCTACAAAAATTGAGAACTGTTTTCCCTTTTCATGCTCAGCATTTGCGAAATACATGCTTTGGTGATATAAAGATTTTATCTGTACTCATTTGTGCTGACCCATATAACTTGCTCTTTGCCACATTTGTGCCAGTAAAATCTTTCTATCATTCCCATTCCTCTTTGAATTTCATTTCATGTGAATGAATATCACCCAGGGGATTAACAGCCTGGGAGACTTTCTGCAAAACTTGAGTATTAAGGAGAAATCAAAAGACATTTGCATAGCTGTTTGGCCAATGTGATAGTAGGACTCTTACATAACCTCTTTTCCCTTTATAAATACTTGTTAAATATTAGTTGTAACCCAGAATTCTCAGTGTAAGTATTTCACATACTTGTAGCTTCTTGCTCATTTGCACAGAGCTCCTCAGACTTGATAAGACTTCCATTGGGCAAACTAATTCAGCAGCAGTGAAATTTTTGCAGATAAACAGAAAGATAAAGCACTACCTCAAAAGACAGACTAATATTATCTAGTACTTCTGGAAATCCAACACTTTTGCCAAAGGCATTTCTCTATCTGGATTTTCTCCTGTGCAAAAATGCTTCTTGTTTATTAATTTACAGCCTGGAATGTAGTTCCTGGCAAAACTCTATCCGGGTGAGACTCCAACCCTGACAGTCACTGATGTGTCCAACCCATGTTCTGCTCTGTGAAAGGATGTAGATGAGAAACTAGCACTGCTCCTCCAGGCCTGTTCCCTTCAGCTTGTCCTTCTCACACCTGAACATTTGACACTGTTGCCCCTGACAGTCTCAGTTCTCTTGGGCACATTGAGTTACTGAATTGAACCACCAGCTAGTGCCAATTAAAATTAGGCAGGGCCTCTACATCCTTAGTGGAAAAGCATCCAGTGTGCCAGTGGTGCTGTGCTACCTGAGCAGGGACAGATCTAGGCATGAATGGAGTAGAGAATCCTTCAATCAGGGGAAACCAGGAAGGGCAGCAACATCTACACCCCTGCTCCCAGCTTCTGCCAGAGCCCCAGACACTCCCCCTCCCTGTGTGGGCTCCATCACCAGTAGCACCCAGAGCTGACCAATGGTACCGTCCAAGAGGTCACATCCTCCTGGCACTAGCAAGAAAAACAAGTCTGAATCTGCAGGAATCACTTCCAAAGTCTCTGTTTTAAATCAGATTATGTCTTTCTTGTAAGAGAAGGAGTCAGACTTTTGATGGGCTCCAGCTTGTTACATTTGGGGTGGCAAAGTCTCACCTTGCTTCACTTTACACTTACTAAAGAGCAAGTTCAATTAGAGGAGGTAGTTTGGGCAAGCAGGGACAACACTCCAATTTTTTTTTGCATTAGGAAAGTTATATTTCAGGAGTACTTCTGAAAAAATAAACTATATGTGAAAAAAGATAATACACTGTTTGAACTTGAATATATTCAAGTCTCCTTTATGGATGTAAAGACATCCTGAATCACATGCATAGTTATTTAGCGTCATTGCTTTTATTAATGTTTATTGATGTAAATACTTGCTTTACTTATTATTTTAAAATTCCTAGTATCAGTGGGGAAACTTTTACATTTAGAAGTACATATTACATTTAGAAAAATCAAAGGCAATAGAAGGAAAAATTGACATGAAAGTATTCTACAACACCAGCACACTTTTAACCATCAGGATCAACCTCAAAAATTGTCCCCAAGCTCAGGCCTATAAACCACTTACACTACAAAAAAAGCTCCTCAAAGTCATACAGATACGGCCAGAAGCTCTGTTGGTCTCAGGTTGTTAAATTTTACTTAAGTGGCTGAATGGTCACTGCCTGAGATCATCTCCCAGTCCTATCACCTTTGCTGTCATTTGCACTCCTAAGGGCCCCAGGTTTATGAAAAGGAAGTTTGTCATTCACTTTTTGTCCCAGAATTATTTGTTTTTCATCTGTTTAGTTCAAAACAGAACCTTGAGAAAGAGACCAGGCAGATTCCTAGAAGGACCTGCAGGCATGTATACCAAAGGGACTTTCTGAGGAAATAGTGGTGGTGAAGGGCCCCTCAGGCTGGGCTTTCTCAGACATTAGGGGGCTGCTTGCAGTTGTAAAGAACTGGATTCAGCTGCCCAAGCCATTCCTTCTGCCACTGCATTTCTGTGGTGTCTGTGAGGAGAGATACCCTCAAATCAGACCCCCAGTTTCACTGAAATTCAGCAGATCTTTAACTCTTCTTGGGTATTTAGTTTCTTGGGCCTTTTTGAATGCCCTACTAATGTTTTGTCGGGGTTTTTTTTTTCAAATTCCTATGAAGTGGAACAAAAGGGCCTATGAAAATCAATGTCCTGTGATTAGTAGACAGGTGCACTTTGCTCGTCAGGCTAAATTAATTCAGTCATTTGATTCAGCCCTCAGTCTCAGGTCTCCACATGTATTGTGCTCTGCTAATTTCCCTGTGTTTTTTCACACCTTTTATGAGCAGAGAAATAGAAACTTCATCCATATCTGCCCTGATACTGTTTGAGTTCCTGATATAATGGATGCATGTCAGTAATAACAAAAATAGCTGACTTGTAACAGCCCACGCTCTGTGACAGTTTGTACAATAATTTTTTACCCTCAAATTCCATCACTTCAGAATCCGTTCCTCTCCCATCTGTCCTAAACAAGTGGGAGAGGCTTTTTGCTAGAAAATGTACTTTTTTAAGTACCTCTCTGGAGGAAAGCATAACAACTCTGCCTTAAGAAAAATGCTGTTAGCCCTTCCCATGTGTCAGAATGGAAGCTGCTACTAATTATAACTAAGATCCTGTCAGTTACGTGAATCCACTGGCAATTCCCATAAGATCCTGAAGAAAGTGAGTAAATACATTAATGTATTTACAGGAATTGCCAGCAGCAAGTGACCACAATTCCCCTCCCAGCTCTCTAAAACCTACTGAGGGCTTACAGCAGCAGCAGCAGCAGCAACTTTGTGCCGCAGCCCACGGACATCTGGGGCCAGTGCAGGCAGCCAGACCCAGGCTAGCAGCTGTCTGCAAACAGCCACATCCATAGCAGGTGAGCAGTGCCATAGCTGGCAATCTTCTCGACAGATCTGGAGTATACCGGAGATTTGGACAACAGTGGGGAAAATCTGTCACTCAGGCTCCTTTACCTGAGGAGCTAAGGGGGAAGAAAACCCCTTAAGTAAAAAAGGGTGTGCATTAAAATGTGGCACCAGCCTCCTGGGGGTTTGTGCATACTGGGTTATGCCATGTTCTTTGCTGAATCCAAAAGGACAGAAATCTTTCTGCTGAGACACAGGACACAGTTAGAATTTCTGTAGAGCCAAGTCTTCTCTAGGGACCATTCCTGCAAGCCTGGGCACACAGGACATGTGTACAAACCAGAAAAGACTGCTTCTCGTGAAATAATAACCATCTTTGCTATTGGGACCCTCTTGTACCTCTCTGGAAGTTTAAATAGGCCTTCATAGGAGTGACAGTGTAAAACACACCCATCTGAAGACTCCTGCACTTGCTAAAGAACACAAAGGCAGCTTAGGAAAAACAAGAACCTGCTCCAATTCTCAGCAGGAGAGCAGGTTAAGTACCTCCTTCTTCACAGCTTTTCATTATTATTCATAAATAACAACAGGTGCAGTAGCTGATTTATTTTTTTCCAAAATACACAGCAATGCCTTTTTGGAGAGGGTTTGAAAGATGGGATTTTTCAAGTCAAACGTGACCGTGCGACCACACTGCTGGGTAACAGAGCACAGCAACTCCCTTGCCATCGCCAGGGTTTGATACAATTCACATTCCTGCACAGAAGGCAGGAGAAGAGGAGGAGAGGGAGAAGAGTAGCAAAGATTAACAGACATTGAAGAATGCATTATATTCAGTAAAAGCTTAATGAGATAATCCCATGGTAACTGTCAGGCTTTGGCTTTTGTGCACAGCTATCTGCAGAAATGCTACCAGCACAAGGTTGGTTTGCTGCTGACACTTTCTGTTAAAGAGAGAAAAATCTGTGAGGATTTGTGGGTCTGGATTACCCACAGGTTTTGCAATGGGACCTAAATCTAGGGGCGCTGGGTGTGAATGGTACATGTACTCTGGTGGCCTGGGGAAGATTGTTTCAAGGCATCTGGTAGTATGGACAGCAGCTGTAGTGTGATATGGGGAGGTAAAATGAGAGATAGGGAACCTAAACTGATTTACAACAATGTGATTTTTTTTCTTTCTCAAAGAACACCTGACAGCTTTTGCAGAGTCAAAATTTAAATAAGCAACTTCAGAATCCTTCAACATTTTTTTACTGCATATACAGTATTTTTTTGCCCAAGTAGCAGGGATAAATATCAGGTACCAAGTCATTTAATAGCTGTCTGAGTGAAAAGTCCAGAGCCTTTTCTCTTTTTCTTTTATCTTGAACAGCCTAACTTCACCTTAACTTCCATCCAGATTAGTGTCAGGCTTTGGTCTTAACTGCTCTGAATAGAATGGAAATCAACAGTGCTGCATAGGAACAAATTACTAACCCATGCAATGACAGGCTCAGAACAAAGGTCTTCTTCCAATTTCCCTTGGCTGTGACAGCTGACAGTGCTGTCCTACTGCAGTGGCTTCTGGAATGACTGATGTAGGATCAGATCAGCTTGAAGGAAGTGCAACAGGATTTCAAATTAATGAAAACTTTAAAAACCTTCTTTTACTAGGAACTCAGGCTTGGCACATGCTGATATTGGCCAAGAAGCATTACTTAAGGGTTGCTTACAATTCTTCTCTTGAAAAAGCAGTGTCACAGATCTCTAGCGTCTGGCATTGCCTCAATACAACTGCATCCTGTCACATGAGATCAGCACATGCCAGCCCTCACATTGCTGTAGATGAACCCCAGTGGCACATACTAGGTGGGGAGCTGGAGAGTCTTAATGCAGCACCCAGGAGTGTGAGGCATTCTCTCCCTGAGGAATTTGCAGACTTTGCACATCCATGATGGGTTTACAGGTGTGAGCCACACCAGGGAGTCAGTCAAGTATCAGAGCCAGTGCAGCACTCAGCTTCCAGGCCATCTACGCCTGTCCCCACTGCTTGGTCCCTGTGTTTGGCTGAGAGCAGGGGATATTTCTAGCCACCAGCTTGGTAGCCCCTGTTACCTGTCGTTTTTGGTCAGTAGAGAAGTGCCCTAGATAGAAGCAGCATATTCCAGGGACCTTTCAAATCCTGAAGAGGAAAGTGTTTAATATTTATGAGGCCAGACTGAAATAGCTTCTAAAATGGAAGAAAACTTAAAGAGACATTTTGTCTAAAAAAGTTGGAAAAAATCAGGGAACTATTTACTGGCTTTGGGACTCAGTACAAAGAAAGGAAATGGAAGCACACCTTAAAACCACTTCATGTGCTGGCTGAGTCTAGGCTCTGCTGTTGGATTTGCTCAGCTGGCAAAGCTGACATGACAGTTTCACACTCATCAGAATTAGGGCCTAATTCCTTAGGCAGATCACATCTCTTGGGTGTTGTCTTTCCAAAGAAGACTGTAAGCTGAGGTAAAAAATCTGCTACCACGTCTTTTTATTTCCAAAGAATCCCTTGGACTGGAAGTGCATCATCCTTTCATCCCATCACTTGAAATTTTGGTACTTAATTGAAAATAGTGATTTGAATAGTGAATTGAAAAGTTTCTTGTCAATGAAAGGCTGTCTCAATGTCAACCTCTGATATGTAAAGGGATTTCAGAAACTAAATGAGAAACAGCCCTGGGCAACCTGCTCAGTGTCCCTTCTCAGCCACAGGTTGGAGTAGCCCATCTCCAGAGGTGCCTTCCTACCACAGACATTCTGTGACTCAGGCAAATGTGGGTTCTTGCTGGGCTGCAGCAGCCATCCTTGTCAACCACTAAACAGAACTTTTCACACAAGGCAAGCATGGCCCTTCTTACAAACTGTCTATATACTTCTCTGTTACATAAGATTAAGCATACAAAATTGAAAAACATACTGTTCCAGAATCACAGCTTGTAGAATACTTAAACCAGCATGCAGCCCTGTACCTGCCTTGAATGCATAAATGGCAGTGGGAAACAATTCAAGGCGTAAGACAGTAAGGTGTCTGGAATAGAGAGTACCCCAAATGCTGCCTGTGAGATTTGGTGGACCTTATCACAGTGAATGGGTGAGATTTGGTGGACCTTATCACAGTGAATGGCTAGATCTGGAACTCCTATGTAGGATGAATTCTCCTAAGCACCCCAAGGAGGCAATTGGCGTTGTTCTACTTCTTTCTTGTGAAGGATATCACAAGTTTATCAACAGCTAAAAAAGGAAGGCAAGTACTAGAAAGGAGACGTGCAAGGTAGAGGAAAAGCCCTAGAGAGTGAAGGAGTTTTAAATCAGGTGGAGACACAGGTGAGAAGATTTCATACCAAGAGAGATCCTGGTCAGTTTTTACAAGATCAAACCATGAGTTAGCTCCCCCACTTCTTACCCAGATGCAGGTGGACACAGCTTCCATTTGAGTCAGTGTGACAATGAAGTTCAGTCTTTCCAAGCCCAGGCACAGGACATTGCATTTAGGAAGTTTTCTGTGTAGAGTAAATGTCCCATGTTGTGAGTAAATGCATCTCTGGGGTCTCTGACCAGAAGCTCTGTCTACATGTTTTCATAGGGAAGAAGAAGCTCAAGGAAACCACAGGATCTGAATCAGGATAAGTATGGTAGGAATTAATATGGTTAAGCCAGAGGGAAGACACCTCAGCAGATGTTGTAAAAGTCCCCAAATTTTAAGTTTGGATTTTCTCCTACATCTGTATCATGGTCTGTTCTGCACATTCTTATGTACTGTCACTAGGTTAAACAAGGCTGTGAGCTGTGTTGCTTGTTTGCTCCCAGAGGGCGATGGCTTGATGGGAATCACCTTGCACATGTAATAGAGCCTGTGTGGTCAGCAGCTCCTGTACTCATATAGATACACTTGGGTCTTAAGCATCTGTGATTTCACACAGAGAGAAGCTCCTTTGGCTCAAAAACACCCAGCCCAGGGTGTTCAGTTATCTCACTTGAGTGGCACTGTTTTTTGTAATCCTCTTTTGGAAGAAATTTTGTATACTGGCACTTTCATCATGAGTAGTATTTCTACTTTTTTTCCCCTCTGTTCACTCAGCTGTTTTATTTCACCCTGGTGTGAGATTTTGGGAAGGAAAACACACTCTTTTCACAGGGGTTACAGCTTTGCACTTTCTGCTTGCCTGTGAAGATGAAATGTTTGACTCCAGAAGTGTGTTTTAGCAGCTTAATAAAACAAAGAGGTAGCACTCTTGACCACCTTGAACAGTATCAGAATCTGCTGGCAGAGTTGTGTGCCCTTCAGCCAGCCCCAGGGACAGTGAGCAGAGCCAGTGGCTCTACCCCTGTTGGTCTGTGTGTGCCTGCACATAAACCCAACACTGATTCTTGGAAATTTTTCAAATATGCCCTGTGGTTCATTGTGTGAAGTGAGGTCATTACTGCTGCTTTAGCTCATTAACATTGCCTTTGTGCCACCCAGTCCAGAGATCATCAGTGCATTGTCTGCTGGAGCTGCCTCAGACATATTTTTGTAATAATAATCAGGCTAAGGATATCCTCTAGATCAGTTATCCATTGCTCCTGGGCTCTCTAAAGTAGATCATCTGTTAGTATAAGAGCCTCTGCTTCTGCCTCTAGCAGTTTTCATAGTGGAAGTATCCATTAATTCACTAATGCAGATCGACTTGTTCAAATGTGCTGTTATACACATATTATTGCCATATGAAAAAAAAATTTAAAAATATACAAATCATCAGCATATCCTAACCATGTCTTGTCTTTCATGCACATTTGAAACTGGTGAAGTATGTTTGATCCTCAGAATTCCCATAACATCACTGTCAGATCCATAAATCTTTGCAGATGCCTGGAAGGACTTTTCCTCAGTGTCACTGCTTTCTTTACACTCATTTTCAAGATTAACTTTGTTTTTTGACACTCCTGAGATCCTGATAAGACAGAAGAACTTGGTTTTGTACAAGTCATCCAGACCTATTTCTTTAACAGATCCATCATATTAATGCTTTCTATTTTTCTTTAGAATTTCTGCGGCTGTTTTTTTTTGTTTGTTTGTTTTGATTTTTTTTTTTTTCAGACACCAGTTCATGTTGCTACAGGAATTTCTCTTCTGGGCTTGTATTTCACTTTAAAGTCATGCCTTTGTAGGTTTATGATCATGTGTGACGTCTAGATGGTACAGAAGCTTAAGATTTGTCAAAAAATATCCCCTAAGGTTTGTAATCTATTTCAGCTATACTGCACAGTATGCACTGACATCCAGTGACAGTGGTAAATTCTTTTCTATTTGAGTATAATTTTCCTGTGATAGTTCTACACTCTCAATCCTTATGCCCCCAAAGTGTCTCCTCTAAAATACTGCTTCGTCCACTATTTACAGCCTATCAACATTTTTGGTGTTGTGACCTGAATTTCTAGGAACATACCCTGGAACATATCTAGTGAGTTTGTTGTTGCCATTTATTGTGGTTTAAAAATGATACAGCCCTTGTATTCCCAAAGTTCTCACCAATTTTTCCCAATAAGATGTGCTTTTTATTTTGGGCTTCATTATAAGGATCTGTATAAATCTATTATTAGGTAAACCATCATGTTTATTATGGTTTCTGATTTTTCCACTAAGAAATCAGAGATTTGAGAATGCTTTATTGTCTTCACTTTGTTTGAACAGGTTCAGAGGTATTTCTTTCTAAGACCTGGCCAAAGTAACTCACACAAAACCTACTTTTATTTTGCTCTGATTCAATTTTAAATGGCACTCCATCTTATGAGTTGCACCATTAGGTTTTTGTTGAGCGTCTCTATATACTAGATTGTCAACAGCAAGGACTTCTATTCCACCTAATATTTCACTGTACCCTTTCTGGACTTGTGCTATGTGAGTATAGGAGAAGGTATATTCTGGGAGAGTTGTCTTCTACACAGACAAAAGAGAGTACTTCAATTCCTTCTTCTTCAGATTGTCCAATCTGACACAGTGTCCCAAAGCAGACTTTAGCTTCTGAAGCACGCCTGTAAGTGATGTCCTTTAGGCTGATTAGACTGTAGGTGGGCTGTAGTGAGGAAGAAAAGAGAAGTGAGACTTCTGCCCCATGGATGAGGTCCTGTGTGATCATATAATGTAGCAGGAAAAGGAAGAAGACTGGGTGCTGCACAGTATCTCAGGCTCAGCAGAGACCCTTAGTTCAGATACTTGATTTTGGCAGCTACAGAAGTCCCTTCCTCACCTATCTCACACTAGTGTTGGTAGCCCCAGCTGCTGAGGCTTCCCCTTTTTCACTTATGCACAGCCATGTGCTGCTGCTGTCCCCTGTCACACTGCATTTAGAAGAATCTCTATCCTTGGAGTCTGGGAGGCATCAGGCCCTTAAACACACCAAGAAAAACTTCCTCAATCTTTTCTGCTGGAAGGAAAGTTCCAAAGCACTATACAATTGTTATCATGCTTCCTGAAGCTGAGACAAATACTTTTAGGAATGGCTTTGTTGTCACACAGGCATCAAGACTTGTCCAAATGCTTACATCTAAACCTGCATTTCCCCAGCAGGCCTTCATGACATTATCACCCTTGCTGACAAAAACCATACGGATGCTGTGGCTTCTGCATTCTGCATATTCTGGCAGGGCAGTTCAGGGAACATCACCATGAGGCCTATGTACATTTTCTCATAGTGCATTGCAGCAAAAATGAAAGTGGCTGCAGTGTTACTAAATCTTGCATCCCTTCCTGCAAGGACCTGAACTATATTTTTCTCTCCACCTATTCTGTGCAGAAGCCTTTGCTCTTACACATTTCATTAATATCCTTATCCAACAACACTGGCACAAATTTCCTCCTCTATTGCCTTTTCCACCTTCCAGAAAAAGATGAGTTCAGGCTAGCAGATATCCTGAAATCATAGAAAAATGGTCACTGCTCTCCCACTGAGTAGCTGTCTCTCCTGTAGAGCAAGTCTGACATAACAGAAGTGCATTAAACCCACTGGGCCCATGCTGTCTGACTAATCTGCTCATGCATTGCAGACCTGGGCAACCAGAGCAGGCACAGCCACGGCACAACACACACACATTGTGTCAGACACTTGCTGTTGATATATGCATTTACATGCCTTTTACCTGGGGACTTTTGATGAAAAAAATGTGAGGCCTCTAGCCAAGAGCAAATTTATCTGGTCTTAGAACATCAACTGTGTGGCAAGACGTCCTGCTTAGGGCATTTTCCTTTGAATAATGCAGTCTAGCAGACACTACATGCTTCCTGTGATTGTGCTCTGCCACATGCTTTCCTTCAACTGCTTTTTGTACCTCCGTGTTGCCTCCATACTTTTTTTTTTTCCTTTTTCTTTTTTTTTTTTCATTTATCTCTGGCTGTACGGCTTTCCATCACATAAATATCATGAATGATTCTTCTGACCCAGGAAGCAATTTTTGGCTCCTTTCCTGTCTTTGTTCACCCTTATTGTGTCCTCCCCTGTCCGAAATTGCTCATTTTTCTTTTAGAGAGGTTTCATCTGACTACTGCAGCTGCTGTTGTTTTGTTCCTTCTATCATATTTCTCGATTTAAATTCATCTGATGCCCAAGAACCATTTATTTTGAATATCTCTTTGTGTCGGTCTCTAAAATTGTTCCATGAAGTCCCTTTGCATCACTTTCAGTTTGTTTCCTATTTCCTATAGAAAATATCACCTTGCCTGTGCCTAAGAAACAATTTGTCTCTATTTCCATGGTTCAATTCTGTTCATCTTGATGAACTCTAATTTGATTTTTCTCCCAGTAGCACCTTTCTACTTTCTTCCATACAAACCTCCAAGCTTTGCATGGACAGCTGCAAACTTAGCATCAAGTAATTTATTTTCTTCTACCAAATCCCGAAATACTTTTGTCCTGATCCTGAAGGTCTAGTCATGCATTACTAATTAGTTTCTTCCTTTTTTAAGGAAAAGAATTCTCCTTGACTGTACTGCCTTCCATTTGTGCCACTTTTAGTGTCTGATCTCTTTCAAAACATTCCTGTAAGGAAGTAGTATGGTTTGAATTGGTGAATTATGAAAAAATCAGAACAACCTGCTTGTGTATCCATAACATTTCCAAAAGAACACAGTTTAGTGAAATGAAGATGTAGTTTAAGCAGCATTAGGCAAAGTCAGTTGTCTTTGAACAGGAGTCTTGGTTCCTTAAAAATTTCAGTCCTTAAAATCAGTGTAAGAGCAGCTCAAACTTAATCTCAAAACCCGTTGTCCTCAGTAAACTTATCACAGCTACACTGACAATCTATCACCAGTTCAAACAGTGATTAAGGAGCAGCTCTTTTTCCAGCGAGATGGATGAGACAAATTCCAAATTCTCTCAAAGCAACTTATTTAGGAAACATGAAAGTGTGAGCTGAGCAACTTGACTCTGGAGTATGCTGCTTGCTGTTAAGATGATTTAATGGCAGGAAAACAGCTCAGATTTCCCTGTAGCTGTAGCAGGACAGTCTGTACAGCTGATTTCCAGGTTGTCAACTTTAATGAAGTTGAAAACATGCTGACAACTCAGTAATGTTTTCTTTTCAGCTGTGCAAATGCTGTAGCAACAGATTACAGCAGGATTGCAAGTACTTAACGAGAGCATTACAAAAAGATAATAATAATTGGGATGAGACATGAAAAGCAAAAAAAACCATGGAAATAATTTAATGAAAAAATAATTTTCATTATTCTGAGATTTATAAGTACAATAACAGAAAGAGTAGCCCATGAAGTATTCCCCTTAGTGTTCTATGTACCAGTTTTAAAGGTGTCTTTCTGCATTTTTTTCATTAGGGGAAAAAAGAAGCAAACGAACTTCTACTAATTGTAACTGTTAAACAGAATGACATACCAAACATTTCACTGAATGCTTTTTTGTTAAGGGTTGTCATTATTCTGAGATCCAGCATAGCCCATAGTAGGCTTATTTTGTTAGAGTGATGTTTGCTTTGGAGATCTACAAGTCTGTGTTGAGGTCAGAAATTATCATCATCCAAGCACAAACCACAGCTCTGATTTGCAGTAGAAATTTTAAAGCAAAATTTAGTTAAAACTATTTTGGGTTTCATGGACATATTTTCTTCTCAGAAGGCTGAATAGGGAAGTTCTGTGCAGGATGCAGAGAACAATATCTAGACAAAAACTTTTGGAAATAGCAGCAGAAATTGGGTGAATGTGTGTTTGTCTGTCTGTGCATGTTGTAGGAGGAAGAGAGGTAATTCATAAAAGTATTGTAGATGACCCGTCTATCAAGAGAACAATTCATCTCTCACCCCAATGCTGTCCAATATCCACTCAAGCGTACTTATGTTTTAAAAGGTTGGCAAAATGAAAAAACTTATCCTGAGCATGGAACAGGACATAGATCCAGTGTCTCTCTTCTAGCTCGTGGGATAATAAGTAAAGTAGATTCTGTCTATAGGAAAGTTTAGGATACCTACTCCAGTTTCTCCATCCCTGCTTTTCTGGTTCCTTGATGATGCCACTGACCAGGAAGCAGGGACAGATACCTTCTCTCAGGCCTTCCTAGACCACCTCTACCATTGCTGATCTGATTTGAGGATAGAAAGTATTCTTAGAAATAGCTAAGTAGTTCTACAAAGAATATGTGTCATTATTTTCCACATGCAGATGACATTTTTTATTCCAATAGGTGAAATAAATGGCCCACAAAAAATTACTTTTGCCTTTCTTGTCAAACCTACTCAAAAGAGCTGCCACCCTGTGCATAAGCTGTTTCTATTAGGACACAAAAAATTTCAGAGCAGCTGTCCAGCCACATATGCATCACATTAGCACGTTTAATCAGGTTCTACATCAACTGTACAATGGCCAGCACAGCAGAATCCTCCATTCACTTCAAGACAGTTACAGTGCAGTGAATAATGAAGCAACTGGTTGTACGTATTTCAAAATGTCCCAGATGTCTATCAATGTCATCAAAATGGAATTCAAACCATAACCATTTAAAAAAATAGGGAAGATGTTGTAACCAAAAATGTTTTCTAAGATGAAAAGAATGGTCAACTTGAAACATAAGAGCAAGGAGAATACAATACAGAAGGCTCTTGATTAATGGTGTTTATATAAATGTTAACAGAGCTTGCTATGCTGCATTTCCCATTTTATGTTTTAAGAGTGCTAATCGTAAAATATATTTACAGCAGAAAGCTAAATATTCTCTTTCCATCCAACCAAGCTGGTAGGCAAGTCACCATGCAAGGAGAGTTTAAAATTCTGGCGTGCTGCCATTTGCTATGAATCATACACAGCCTTACTATCTGATGCCCTGTAAACAACTATTTTAAAAACAACATCAGCAGTAAATACATTTAATTCCCAGAAGACCCACTACAATTACTTTGCTTAGTGTCAAGGATTTTGATTTGCAAAGGAAACAGTTGTTACTTATCTGTAAATCTATTTAGCGGGAGAAGGCAGGCCACCATTTCAAGACTTGTTCAACAGCTTGATATAAGATTTATTTAACCACTTGGGATGTTGTGGCAGGGAGAAGAGGCTTTTCTTGGCCTTTTCTGAATCATCCATCCATACAGCAAGCCCAGGAGAATGCAGGACAGGCTGGCTCAGTGCCACCACATCACCAGCCTCCGGAGGAGCAGCTCCCATAAACTCTGCACTGGTGGCAGCAGCCCATGGCCTGGAGCTCAGCTCCAGTGAGGAGCAGCTACAGCCTCCACTGTGCCCAGTGTCACCTCACAACCATCCTTAATCACCAGTCTCCCCTCTGCTCTTGGCTAAAGGGAAGATACTTTGGGCAAGAGTGCAGAGGCAAGCTCAGACTTAGTCTGCTGGGTTAACAGTGCAATGCTACATTTGCTCTGGCTTGTGTATCTGCAAGCTGCAAAATATTTGGAAGAAAATATTTGGTCTTTTAGGAGTAATCTAAGAGCCTGCTTACAAATGCATCATGTTCAGATATTCGGAAATTATAATCTCCTAATACTCTGCCTTTTAACACTTTTTCAAGCAATTTCAAACAATGGCTCTTCCACTATTTTATGGAAGATTATACAAACTCTATAAACTGTAGAATATGTTTTGTTGCAGCTCAGGTTAAGTAACACCAATGAGTCAGGTCTCTGACTAAACAGACCCCTGTCATACTCCTTGGCTCTGCATGAGTCCTGAATTTTCAGGGCATGTTGAAGGCATTCATAAACAAACTCTGTCCACATTGCATACCAAAAGCTATATAGACATTGATCTACTTGTACTTCTGACTTCTTACCCCAGAAAAAAGAGGTTTACACAATTCTACAGTCTATGCTTAAGTGAAAACTTTTGAATTTGTTTGAAATAAACTGGCCAGAGGGGAAGACATCACAGTCGTTCTCAATTTCTATAAAGGTGAGGTTTGAGTGGGAAGTATTTCTAGATAGACAAGGAATAGAGGATGTGCCACGCCCTTCAGTGTGGCATCTGCAGCGAAGACAGACACTAAAACCAGGTTTCATTATTGCTCAGAGAGCAACTCCTTGGACCTTTGAGACACGACACTATGTGGTGCCTGAAAGATACAGCTGGAGACTGTGGCTGTGGCAGACCTCTGTATCTGGAGACTGTATTGTGATAGCACAAGAGCGGTAAGCACATGTTGCAAAATACACTATGAAAGTTCTTTTATATTTCCAAACTTTTAGTTTGCATATTTATTTCAATAAAATGTACTTGAGGACATTGTTTCCCAGGGATTATTTGATTCTTCACAGCAGTAGCATGACAAGATGCTCATAGAAGCCCTCAGATAAGCAGAGTTTTGCTGTTTGCCTTCATCCATTGCTCCCTTTCAGTTGTAGTGGTTCTACATTTCATTGTCTCACTGAACATGCTTTTTAAATTGCACCCACCCACTTGCTCAGTGTCTTATTCTGAACTGTACTTTGTGGTTTTCCTAACCTGATCCAACCAAAGGATATTAAAAAAAAAAAAAAAAGAAAAATGAAAAACCTAAACAAATACACACACTCCACATGAGTATCTCCTTTATTTTTTCTGAGATTTGAGGTCAGGTTTTTATTACTGCTTGCTTTTTCCCTTTGTCTTCCTGGGTGTTTCCATTTATTCCCAGTACCTACATATCTCAATAGTATTTATACTATCAATATTACCCATTGCTGCATGGAAGAAAAAAGTCTTCCCTGGTACTTCAATTTGCAGGGCACATAAATTGTTTTCCAGCCCCGATCAACATTTCAGGCTGTGTATCAACCTCGTGTTTTAGACTCTGCTCCAGTCACGAGTTTCAGCCAAGAGATGGTGACAACCTTTGGTTCTCACTTTAGATTATTCACTAAGTTGTTAAACTGTATCAGTCCCCAGAATCACCATGAGCCTTTGGGTCTGAATGAGATACATCCATATTTACTATCACCTTTTGATTATGGCATTGCAGTGAGCTTTCAATCTGCATGACAAGTTTCCCTTTCCAACTCGATTTGAATAATTTTGAGATTACAATTTCATGTGACACCGTAATTAAAGGTGTGAGTGCAATCCAAACAGACATCTACAGATTTTCCTTCTCTCTATGAATGTTGCAATTCTATTTTTAAAAGCATTTAATGATTGTGGCAGAGTGTATTCCTTCCAAACTAAGGTTGCTTGTTGCTCATCTCTCTTTCATACAAGAAGGGAGAAGCCAGACCCAGCAAGTATAAGCAAAAGAAGACATTAAGAGTGCCCTACGAAACAATCTAACCAGCCCTTTGTACCCTGTGCATTGGACACAAATAGAAGGATCTGCTCCTTTTGGTCTTCTTGTACCTTCTTTTGGGGTTTTGATATACTTTATCTTGATTCCATCAAAAAATCTTAATCCTGGTCCATAAATGATTTTTCCACAAGAGCTAAAAGCACCTTATCAGCTCTCCCCTTGCTTTTCTCTAACAATCACACAAAGGGAATGAGACATGCAGCAGAGGGATTAGCTACTTTGACCTGAGTGAAAAAGCTGTAGCATTACAAGTGAGATTGCAATGCTGTCTCTTCTCAAAAGAGAGATCATGTCTGCTCACACTCCTGATTGCAGGTGATAGATTCATGTTATTCACGGGATCAGTAATTCCTGGGATTCTCCCACTGTCACCTTTTCCTTTCCCCATCTCATTCTTCATAAGGTATTCTCCCATATGCACTATTGCACTAGAAAATGCATCCTGTCAGTAGTGTCAAGATGTCCTTTTCAGCTCAGAATAGTGCTAAAGAGCTTGATCTGAAACTATGGCTATAAGGTAAATCAAGATTGGATCAGAGTTTTCACAGAGAAAACTGACATTGCAGGCCATATTTATTATTTTAATTAAAGAATCTTAATGCCTGCTATTACTGAGGCTCTTTGTCAGATCTGCCAGCTTCTTGTTATATCATTAATTCTTTATAACTAAGAAAATTTTGAAAGAGTGATAGAATCTGTGAAAATGTGATCTTAAGACATAAAAAGTGCATAGCACTGAGAAGAGAAACAGTCTACTTACTGATCAAAAATGCCATAAACAGCAGTGGTTCTTGCTGACTGCCGAGTGCCATCTACTGCTGAGAGAGTAGAAGCTGAAGGTATTTCTTGCAAAATGCACACTTGCAACGACCTTCACCCAGCCAGCACAGGAGAGGGGAACCACTGCAGAGCCTCTGTGGTACTTCTGCTGAGCCTGGGCTTTATACCTGCTCCTCTTCCCAGACTCTGAAGGTTTCTCAGGAGCTGCAAGAGGCAGGAGCTGTCCTTGTGCTCACCATATGCCATTGTTTAGGCTCATTATCCACTCGATTCTGGGTAGCAGCTCTCCCTTAGACTCAATGCCAATAGGGAATGGAGGGGACAGTACTCCCCAGGATCCTGCCCCAGGATGGCAGGTGGCTTTCCCCACCACACACTGGAAAGACCTGTAGCCATCTAGCTGTGCCTAATTTCTCACAAAGTATTCTCATAGCCAGGAAGGCCACTTACAGGTATGAATCAGTTCCTGAAAACAGGAAACCTATTTAAACCTTGGCATGTGAGCTGGCTTTCTGTGGAATTTAAGGGTTCAGTACTTTTCCTGAAACACTCATGCACAAGAGTCAAGGAATATACCCAGAAGTGTCCCACTGGCCTCCAGCTACTCTTCCAGAATGGCTGAATCAAGGCACTGGACAATACAATACATGGAGGGTTTGGCAGACTTTTTCCCCAAACGAGACACCTGTGTTTGTTCTGTTCAATGACATCCAAAATAACTCCAAAAGAAATGGAAGTCTGGTCACCAAGCTCACATGACACAGAATTTAGATGCTTCCATTGGGAGCTGAGCCTGAACTCATGTTTCTGAATACCATCCAGCCACTCAATGCAATGCCACCTGTTCAACATGTCCATTTAATTCTTTCCTTGACACCTCGTTGTGAGTGCTGCCCTGTCTCTGATCAGAAACAATTAATATTTTCACGAAATTGTTAAAACTTCTCATCTGAAAGGTTTTATTTACCTATTAACAAGAGGGAAAATAAAAGGTTTGGAAAAATAAAAATAAAGGATGTACGATTTCTGGTTTACATTTGTAAAACAGTGCTAGGAACCATTCAATTCACAGCTCTCCCATTCTGTCTCCATCACATTACAGGACCAGTTTACTGTTGCTGGAGGTAGTCATTGGCATCAGAAGGCTATAGACAGGTAAGCAGTCATGTTTTTATCTAAGTTAAGAGATCAAGGAATTGGTCTGGATTTTAAATTATAAATTCCAGAGCTCAAAGACAGTTTTGCCATTACAGAAGGCAGCATTCAGGAACTCAAGGCTTTGGGAAGTGTAAGTTGTAAACTAGGAGTGAATGGCATGACTCTGTTGCTTTAAGGTCTGTGCTTTTGTGCAGTAACTTTTCTTTCTGAAGCAAAGCTATTGCTCCCAGAGTGTTGTAGGCATGTCAAGTAAGTTAGACCTCTCAGGTAACCACAGAGGCACAGGAGGCAGCAGTCCAGGGCAGGATCTGAGAGAGCAGTGCAAGTCTCCTGTGAGAGAAAGATAGCGATAGACATTGAACTGGGAATGCAGTCTGAGAGACCAAGAAAGATCAGAAGAACAGCTTAACCTTCCCACTGCAGTATCTAAATCCATGTAGAAAATCAGCATGGAGGCAAGGGAAACAAGTCAAGGGCACAGTCAGCTAAAACTCTGCAATAGCAACACCAAGCATCCTCAGAGCAGGAACAGTGTAGCAGATGAGCTCTCCTCATCCTTCAGTAACCCAAGTGATAAAAATAAAAACCTGGTCAGATTGTGTTGCTGCCAAAACATGCTGTCTCTGAACCTTTTCTCTCACATACTTAGACCCTTTATGCTATTTGAAAACCGTAATCTATTCATGGCTATTATTCCCACACAGTCTGATTGTGTGCAGTGATAAAATACAACTGATACTTCTTTTCTGAGCTTTTAACCCTGCTCCTGTCTTTGAATCACATTAGAGACTCTCAGCAGGTATGAGAGTCCCATTGAGCTAGACATCCCACTGGGACCATATATAACAAAACCTTGTCTCCAAGGTACAGTGACGTGCTGCACACAACATTGGATATTTTCAAACTGGGGTCAAAATTAGCAGTTACCAAAGCAGAATTAGTCTTGTTAATGAGGCTTTCATTCCAGGAAAAATAAGTGAAAGTGATTCCTCATATCTCTCCTTCCATATAATAGCTACTTTCATGTAATGATCAGAGTAGAGTAAAATACTGTTAGTGATTCAGAAGAACAAAGTAATAAAAGGGCTTGAGTAGCTTGGAGGGAAGAGAATGCAGTGAACTTTGAAAAATACTTAATGCATCCATAAATAAGCTAAGAGAATATGTAGAGTCATGTAGACTCTCATAAGGAGCACTAAAAAGAGAGTAATGACTCATAAGAAAATAAAAAACAAAAAGGATAAAAATACATATTTGCTCTACCCTCCCCCCCATCATCCCCAACCTCATAAATATCAGGAGGGGGTACTAAAATTTTTACCCTCCACAAAAACCCTGCAGTACTTATTTGGCAAATGAAATAGTCTTTAAGATATTCCTAATGCTACGTTTCATTGCTATGCACTTTTTGAATATGATGATTTTTAATGAATTCCACTAAATACATAATGTGTAATGTATAGAAATATCATTTGCTTTATATACCTGAATTACTAGTTCAATTGGTTAGAAACATTTAAATGATACTGCAGTTTTTGAGTTTACAATGGTTTTTCTCCCAAGCAGTTATTTTTAAAAGCAGTATTTGAAAAATTCCAGCCTCCCAAAATCCCATGCCTTTGCTAAAACTGAACATTGTCTCCTATCTACTTTTTCTTCAGTTACAGCATAAAAAACAAGAAGAAAACATTAGGGAAAGAGGGGAAAAGCAGAAGAAATATGATAGGGATTGATATTGACAGAGAAATCCCTGATTTCCTATCCTTCCTCTGAGCCATCTCTATTCATGTCATTCATGCCTGTATCTTACACAGTATGAAGTCAGTGAGCAGCCCTCAGAGACAAGAAGGGAAAACACAGGGTTATCCCAGCTGTTCAGCTACAACAGCACTCTCTTTGTCTTCTGATTCTTGTGAAGCACTTTTTGTTTCATGGGAAACAGAGTAAATTCAGTAGGAGGTATTTAGATTGTTATCACTGGTACTCTACCACTCCACAACCTGGGCCAGATGTTGATAGATGAGATGGGAAATTAAAAACTCCGTTCCAGGAAACTCAAGTGTTCATGCCAAGTTTTTGCTTAAAAACTATTGATTTAAGTCACATTCTCCAAAACAGTTTTTACTCCAAATACTAACCAGAACATCCCTGAGCTACAGACAGGATTCTCAGGGTGCATGGTGCAGAAGAGGGCTGGGTCCTGGAGGGGAGCAGTGGGAGGATCCCCTGCCTGGGAGCCTTGTGGCTGGCAGTCTGGCCAGCTATACAGCAAAAGTTTGTTAGCAGACCCATCCACTGTGGAAAGTGGGCAGCAGGAGTATCAGGTCACTGATCACAGCAACAGCTTCCAGTCACAGCAGCTTGCTCCTGGCTGCCAGCACTGGCTGTTTGGATCAAATCAGCTTTCACCTCAAAGCAACCATTTGATTTGATTGTCCCCATTGGTATTTGGGACAATGTGTGGGTCAGCAGCAGTGATAAACCAGTTACCAATAACAGACAATAAATCACAGCTTTTTCATGACTACTACATTGGTGATTCCTGAAATCTCCTTTTGCAGCTCTTCACGTTGTATTGGTTTGAAAACAAACCAGTTGAAGATCACAAGTCAGGATTAAAATTAATAGAAAAAATTGGAAATAAGTGAAATAATATAAGAAAAAAAGCACAGACAAAGTCAGATACAACCTGATACCCTATTAGGGCGATGACAGCAGTCCAAATGAAGTGGTCCAGTTGAAGCAATGATCCAGTGGAAGGTGCAGTCTCCAGCTGAAGGTCCATGATGGCTCTTGTCCTCTGGTCACCCAGCAGACAGGGCTGAGGCCAGGCAGTTCTAAGGGCAGCTTATATCCAGGTGGGAATGCCCGGCTCCTCCCTCCTGGGTGGAGCATCTCACAATAGGATGAGATAAGTCCATGAGTCATGTGGTGGTTTCTTGATGGCCCATTGTCTGTTATCAGGGGTGGGTCGTTAGCAGGTGATAACAGCTAATGGCCCACAGCTGGTGGTAATAGAATACTTAAATACATCTATTGTAAACTAGGACAATGCAGATCCACAGGTACTAAAGGTGGAGTCACTGCTGGGGTGTCCTATACTCAGGCTTGATGTAGGTCAAGACTTTCCTCATTCAAAGCATGACATTTTCTTCTTTGCAGCCACATGTGATGCTTCAGCCACAGCAGAATGGCACTGTTCTACTCCAGCAACAGAAAACAAGAAGGGAAACCATGACAGCAGGGGCAGATAAGGGGGGTTCTGCTGGCTCTGGCTGGAGTCAATTTTCTTCATAGTAGCTGCTATGGGGCAGTGATTTGGACTTGTGCTGGAGGCAGCATTAATAACACGTGATGTTCTAGCTGGTGCTGAGCAGTGCTTTCACAGAGTCATGTCCTTCTTTTCTTCTCACCCCACCCCACCAGCAAGAAGGAAGTGAACAAGCTGGGAAAAGACACAGCCAGGACAGATGACTGCAGATGACCAAAGGGATATTCCAGACCATCTGTTATCATGCTCAGTAAAAAGCTTCTGGGAAGGCTGGGGAGAGGGTTCACTCCCTGGGGACTCACTGAGCACTAGTTGGTTGGTGGTGAGAAGTTGTTTTTGTTTGCACCACTTGTCTTTCTTGGGTTTTATTTTACTTTCTTTTTAATTATTATTATTATTATTATTCCATTATTAAACTTTCTTTATCTCAATTAATGGATTTACTCCCTTTTAATTTTTTCTTTCCCCCCCAGCTTGCTGTGGGCTGGGGCAGGGGGGTGAATGAGCAGCTGTGCGGTATTTAGTTGATGGGTGAGATTAAAGCACAACAGTCCTTTTGGTGCCCAACATGAGCCTCAAAGAGTTTGAGATAATAGATTACCAGAGTGTATTAGAAAGGATTTTTATCTATTAACAATCACAGGTCACAACATTGATTCATATATTCTCAGTATTATTTTATCAGAGTTGTGCCATGCAGTCTTTTTCTGCAGCTTTGAAAGCTTGGTGTTGGCTTTTTCAGTTTGCTGTGCTCTGTAATGAGTACTGACATTTTGACTGGGAGATTTTTTTATTAAAATACTGACCTAGGACTTATTTGGGCCCTGTACTGAAGTCATTACTGTACTTTGGGTACCATCTCCTGGAGACACTTAACAATTATATTTCTTCCTCTGAGAGACTTTTGTGAAGGAAATATAGAGTGGCACCTTCCCTACTTCTTTTTGTGATATTTTCTCCTTCATTACAACCAATCACCTGTGCTTGAAAATCACTGGGTAGTTAAAATAGTTCTATTGATATTTCTTGGAAATATTGCTTTGTTTTTGCCCAAGATTAATGAGAATGGAGTATTACTCAGTCATTAGGAGTATGACTCAGTCTCCATGAGAGTATGATGGCGGGGTACATAGCACGTGGAAGAATATGGGCAGGTATATAGAGAATTTCTCACCTCCAATGGTCTGGAACTTCACTCCCTAGCAACTATAGGATGATAATGAAGTGATAGAATTTAAAAAAAAAATAAAAAAAAATGCTGCAGCTATTCCATAGTGGCACAATTGACCACACCATGCTGGGCCCTGGCCAGGATCTGCCAAACTGTACTTGATATTATACAACATTCTCAGGAAGAAGAAAGGGAAAACAAACAAACATTATAGTTAAACCAGACACTGTATAAGTCCCTCCTATAACTAAAAAGCAACAATGTAAACAGAAGTAATCTCATTTATTAAGGGATGACAAAGTTTCTTCTAAGAGGGAGCAGGAGAAAGCATCAGAAGAGGCAGCCTTTTCTGCAGCAAAGCAGACAGAAGAACAGAAGGAGGAAGAGACTGAAATAATAAATGAGATAAAAGCCACCTGGTCCTGATCCCTAAATGAGCTGCAATATATACAGAAAATTTTATCCATCAACAAGGTGAGTTAATTCTCACCTGGTTACTCTGATGCTGGTACACTGGAGCCAGTAGTCAGGAATTTGAGAGTTAGGGAGCCCAGCAGCTGAGATCCTTTGCTAAGGATAAGGTCATTGACAGAGGAATTTAAAAAAGGCAAGAGTATTTGGTGGCAGCTCTTGTAAACTGGAGGACAGGTATCTCTTCAAGGAAAATCTGGCAGATTCTCAAAGCAAATGGGCCAACATTGATGGAGGTATCCAGGATCTAAGGGAATTAGTTGTGTTAGAGGTGATCTATAGCAAACTGGATAACAACCAGACATTGAAAGACACAGATGGAATCCACACGTGGTCCACGTGGCAAAAGCTTGTACAAAATGCACTGATGTCATACCTCCAGACTCTGGAGACCAGCAGCAGGGCAGACACAGAGGCACCAACTATAGATCAACAGGCCAGGCAACTCCAAGAATACAAAGATAACCTGGCTTCCCCCAAGTGGGCCTCTATCTCAGCTGTGGACAGACTGACACAGTAAATGTCAAGCCAAGCAGAGAAGGGTAGGTCTTCCTCACACACTCCAACCAAAGCCTCAGCTGTAAGAGTCAGTGTGGTGCTTAGGTGCCAGCTGGTGTTAAACCATGACAGTTTAAATGGTGTATTGCAAGGAAAAGCCATATTTAGGAGTGCAGATGTTCCCTCCTATTTTAATCTGTGATACAGTCAGAATTCAAATTCCCTATGGGCAAATGCTGAAACTCTAATCTTCAATAGTGCTTCCACCACTAATGGTGCAGATAAATGCTGTTGCCTTTTGTTCCCATCAGATTGACTATTCTCCAAAGGTGACTTCTTTTTCAATAACTGTGTCCCACAGACATCGTGTTTTGCACAAGAATAATTTAGAAATGCAAGATTATTTGAATTGCAAAATGTATAACGTGATTTCTTAGATATAATCTTGTCTTAGACTAGAATAGATCTAGCAAACTAACAAAGTATGTTAGATCTAGCATACTAACAAAGTATGTTATTCTGCAGAAAATGGGCAGTAAGACACTCCAGCCTGCTTGATAAATAGGTACAAAATGCACCCTCCTTATCAGTAATGGAGTATATAGGTGAAGCTCTGATAATATAGTTTTTTGGTTTGTGAAGCCAGACAAGCAGTTGGGAGTGACAATATGTTTATGGGTATTAAAAATGTCTTTAGAACTATTGAGACAGTACAATGATGCTTACAGCTCAGGTGAAGACAGGTCTCAACATAGTATCTTTATCTATAATAATTTGTGTGAAAAATTTCTCCAAACTTGGTCAAACTATAAGACCATCACAAACCCACAAGCACAGCAAAGACTGTCTTCAGCCAAGTAATTTGGATATTCTAGCTGCAGCAGTTATGTCACATCTTCTTGTGGCTTTTCCCTACTTACCAGACTTGATATGCCATGTCCTCAGAATGGAAAACCTTTTTTCCATTTTGGGCTATGTCAACTGAATTCTATTTTCTCTGCAGTTTCTTTGCAGTCCCTCTGCAAGGATTATGTGATGGGTAAGAAAAGATAAAATACATTATTTCAGCTTTGTTTTCCATATATTTTCTTCTAAATTTGTTCTTCTTCCACTCTTCTGTTCCCTCAGAGTTCAATGTAAGGGACAGTGCTGTGAAGGGCAGTGGCATCCTCATTATAAGGAGCATGAGTAGCAACAGGTTAGAAGTCTATCAGTTTGTTTTGGGCTGAATAGTACTGCACAGTGCTAAGCAAGGCTGATGCTACCAAGGCAAAACTTAAGGTGTTGTGGTAGTAGGAGCATATATTGTTAGTTCTAACAGTTGTCTGCAAGCTGAGAAAGCTGCAGACCTGAGAAGGCACATGGCACCAGCTCTGTTGCATGTATCCTTATGTCACACAAGTATCTCATAAAAAACAATGGGAGAATCAGTAATGTACTGCTTTGGGATGAAATGTGCACATAAGAAAAGCTTCATCTAGGGAACAGAAGGCTCCACTGGTTATTGCTGGCCAGGAGTTTGCCGTGGCTGTGCTGCCTATTGCACTGTCTGGGTGAAGGAAGCCACAGTGACCGTATGTAACAGAGAGGGCACAGTGCCTGGCAGAGGTGCCTTTGGAGGAAGAGCCATCAGTACCATAAATGCAGTCATAAAATTAGCTTCAGTTTTTATATATAGCTTTACGATTGAGTCCCTGGTTTAACCTCTAGTTCTACTAGGAAAGCTCTGATTGACCTTGGAGTGACACTGAGAAATTAAATCCTGATCTCAACTATTTTAACATTGCTACCACAGCCTAGACATTCAGATTTTCCCCAGCAGACTTTCAAAAGTGTTTAGAAGCCCCAGGGTGAAGGCTGGCATTTGGTAGACAGACAAATAAGCACAAACAGGTTCTAATAAACTCCCTCTGAAAATTAAATACTTGGCTTGCTCAGGCATTTCTGAATAACCCAGTAGGCGATGATCTATATCTTCATAAGTATTTTAATAAAGGTAGCTACTTCTGTCTCCATTTTAGCTGTTCCCTTTAATATTACTCCCCAAACACACTGAAGCACAATTACTGTAAATCTCTACTAGTTATGAACTGTTCAGACCTGAAATACTGGGGAAACTTTTAAGTCCCTACACAAATAGGCAAGAAACAAATGCTGTAGAGCTGACCAAATTGCTGAATTTCTTGCACTGCTGATAAATGCACAGGAGAGGGGGCTGTAGGACTAGACTGATTTTCAATAAAGGCTCCTTGCAAAGCTGGACGCAGAATGATGGCTAAAGGATTATAGGAATAATGAGAAAATTGCTTGAATTTTATTGTCAGCTATTCTTTTTCTTTTTTTCTAGATAGTTTTGTGCTACAGGTAGCCCTACAGACCTCTAACATTAAGGGATGCTCTTAATCTTACCTGTGTATTCCAGCTGCAGAAATATGTCTTACAAAGATTCTTGACTGCTTTGTGTGATATAAACACCTTCTAGGATTGTAAGATCAGCGTGGCATTAGTGTTAGTCCATGCAGAAGAGGAAGCCAGGTGGAAAACAGGCTCCTGGAACTGCTGAGATAGGTCAGCTTGAAAAATGGGAATTGGAGAGCAATCAGGACAATTTTACATTTTTTCAGTAGAGGCATGGAGTTTAGAGATAAAAAGAAAAGTAAATTTCCTGCCTTAATATGTCCTTGTCCCTTTACTGTGTGCACAAGGTCTGTTCCAGGTTGCTTCTCCTTGGAATTTTTATAACTTTATTTGCAAATGGTGTAGCAGTATTGGTTGCATCCCCCAGAAGTTATTACTGTTTTAACATTATCCCCCATCAGATTACAGCGGCTCAAGCATTGCACCATGAGATAACTTTCTGAAAGACATTCTAAAAACTGAACCAAAAATATTAATTCAGTTGTTTTAAACACAGGAATCCACTAAAAAGACTTCCTTGAGTATAAAAGAAAGCTCCCAACAACCTTTACCAGGAGTACTTATGTATTTACAAACAATCTGAGCTGTTGTCCAAAACTGTAACATATGTGCTGATGTTTTGTTTCCCACATGCAGGGCATTTCATCTAGCTCAGACAGTTTGGTTTTTTAAACTGAGCTTTGGGAGCCTATGTCTTCTGCAGTGCACAACTTAGAGACTAATGCAGCTGTAGTAGAGCATTTCAGATGTCTCTGATGCCATTATCAGAGGTAAAACACATACTACAGATCTCTTTTGTCAATATTTATGATGTGCTTGGACCAGCACACTCCAAGCAAAGATGAATCAGAATTGTTTTTTGAATCAGAAGACAGAATCATGTATGTCTCTTTCTGCAGAAATCCAACTCCACTGAATTGGTTTCTGGTTTTGTTTTTGGGTTTTTTTTTTTTTTTTTTTTTTTTTGCAGGTTTTATCCCTTTATCTTATATGGTAATGAGAAACTTGAGCTTTAGATTGAAGCAGCTGGTCAACAACTAGTCCATGAAAGTGTATTAGATTTTTGTTCTACCTCAGAGGGAATACTTGGTGGCTGTTACCTTTTTTCTTAGAGAACAGTAAGGACTTATGGTTGCTTTTTAGCTGACCATTACATTTTTCAGCCTGTGCATACTTTATCACACAATGCTTAATTTTGAGACCATGTGAATAATGGATATTTAGCACCAGCCAAATTCTGTGCACAGCAAGGTAAACCTGGACTTACTGTAGAGACCCACAGAAGTGAAGAAAAGTGGCCTCTTCCTACCCCATCCCTAAAAATGGATTCAGATGAGAGGGAATGTCTTGCCTTCCTGTTGTAAGGTACTTTCTCCATTGCTTAAAAGAAGGTCAGAACCAGAGCAGATGTCTCCATTTTAGATGACCAATGGCAGATGAAATTAAACTGCCGGTCAAGGCTAAATCAAACCTTGTTTGGATTGAAAAATTCTGTACATACTGTATCAGTAACCTAGGTACATTTTGGCTCTTCTTTTCTTCCCAGGCCCTATTATGAGTTGAGACAAGCAATGTCCCTGAAAGCTTGACTAAAGCAGATGCCATGGTTATTTTCATTTTAAAATACAGTGGGAGGAGGAACTGTATCCAGGTTTTACACAGCAGGTGACTTATTAGATAGCTCACTCAAGATGTGGGAGATCCACATCAAAGCAATTCAGTAGAAAAGCAGGCAGCTGCAGCTGCCACCCCCGACAGCGTGATGCTGTGATTACAGCTCTCTTGTGCTGCAGTGTGAATGAGGCCCAGTGATCACAGAGCATGAGCAGGACAACTGACCACACCTCAACAACAGGATACATACACAAAGATATAGATCTTTTATAATTATTCGGTCTTGGACATGACTGAGGGCTCTGGTACCATTGTGAGCTGTGATTTGCCTTTCTACATCAGGCTAAGTAAATCCCTTAATTCTTCCCTGCCTGCATTCTTCAGTTTGCAAAGTGTTTTTGCAAACATGGCACTGTCCTGGCTACACTTATACCTCTTGAAAGAGCAAATTTCAGACAACTGAAGACATGACAAGCTGTGGCTCTTGACCACATTTCATACCATGTCCCCACTTCCCAAGACATCCAGCAACACTGCTCATCCCAGGGGGCTCCTAAAGGCAAGTGCCAGCTGTCCTGAGCCTGAGCTGGACAGGTCTCTGTCTGAAGGGAAGCCTTCATTATCTATGACTGGCTACTGTATATACCTGCATTTTTGTTGTCAGTTACTCATCTTGGATTTCCTACTCTTTATTTTAATGAAGTCCCTATCATAAAGTCCCAATGTAAACTGTGCACAGAAGATGTTTGCAAAAAAACCTAAATCACCTTGCAATATCCAAAAATGGTGCAGAAATCTCTGGCACCTCATTTGTGAGATGCCTAACAGACACCAGCAAGTTAAGTGAGGCATGAGCTCCTGTATCAGGCCAGCTGGTAGTGCTACAGAGAACAAGCCAGCACAGAAACCTTTCTTCCCATCTCAGAGGAAAGCTCCTGGTTCAGCATTAAGAAAGGCCTATGTGTCCCACCCAGAGGCATCTATCCCAGCCTGGGGGAAGGGTGCTGTGCCCAAGGCCACAGAGCCTGTGCAGCAGCACTGCCTGATGGCTTTTGCTGATGTGTCAGCCAGCCTAACAAAAGCCATTTTTTCTTCTTCAAATATTGCTACATCTACATCCTTAGGCTATCACAATTACATTAATGTTTCCATTTGTATAGAATAAAACCTTAAATGATTCCACTAACAGGAAGGAGTTTGTTCTCTGTCTTGGTCATCTTTTGTCTTTCAGTGAAGGTAACTCTGTCTCTTGCCTGTATCTGCATCCAGTGGATGCTAAGGGAGCATCATGAGAAATTAGAAAGGTTTATTTTGGAAACACCTGGGCTTGTTTTCCTCCCCTCTGCCAACAGCAGCTGCTGAAAATTTTAGAGGCCTGTTTAACCATCAGCATTTTTACATAATTCCTGCATTAGGGAGAGGAGGATAGTAGGGAGGCAGGGAGACAGGAAGGAGCAGTAAGCACTATGCTACACATGCTCATGGTTTATTTTGTATAATGCATGTAAGAGTCCATCTAGCCCCTTGAGCTCTTGCCAAAAGTAGCCATAAAAAATTGCTCAGGGAAGAGTAAGACCAGGACAAGTATATGCAATGCATACATTTTAAGCTCTTGCAGACATCAGTTATTTCCAGCTTGGGGACTTTCAGGGCTAGATATAGCTTCTTTGCAAGTAGTACATCTTCTGTCAACTTGTTCCAGCTCCTCTTTTAACATCTTCTGCCTTTGGTTGAAAAGTTGGATTCATGTCTTACAGTGGAATCACTTTCTTACTTTACACATACTGACATTGAGTTTCATCTGCCATTTTGCTGCCAGCTCAGTCAGTTTTATGAATTCTTCTGGCAACCACCACCAGCCTTAATTCCTTAAACAAATTAAGGTCATCTTCAATCTTTGGCATTAATTATGGTTGCTTATGAATACGTTAAACAGAACAGATATCTGGATGTATCTGAACTACACTGGTAAAATCTTCTTGCCTTCAAGGACTGACTGTCTCTTCAAATTCTGTTTCCTATTCCTAAAGAAGGTTTTTACATTTTCATTTCTATGGTAGCTACCTAATTACTGCACTGTAGATGTTTGGTCTGCTGCTAAACCAGAATATATATGGTTGTCAAAGTAAAAACAAATAGTATACAACCAGGTTTGGAAGCATAGGAGCAAGGTGAGATGACAAGGTTAATGTGATTTCCTAGGCTGTCTCTCCCAGTGTTTTCAAGAGTAACTTCTGCAACTTCTGGCTGCATCTAAACAGAGTCAGAGAAAGAACATTCTACTTTGATTACTGGGGGAAAAAACCCATGGGGGCACCTAGATCTCCACCTACTGAGGTGGTTTGCACACTCTTGAGGCTTGAGACATGGAAGCCCAGGTCTGTTGCAGGATCCACAAAGCAGCACAGCCTGGCCAGCACTCCCACTGCTCACACATGTGCTGAGCTGCTGACATCCTGGTGCACCCAGCAGAGTCCCAGTTCCCCGCCACAGGCAGCTGCAGGAGAACAGCTGTGCACAGACGTCCTGCTGAGCCAACATGCTCTTCTCACCAGGGATGGGCTATGGCCAGAATCAAAAGGTGCCTCTCCCACACCCCCCCTGGCAGAGACCTACCTGGGTAGCATAGTTGCAATGGCTGGATTCTCCCATGGCTTCTTGCCTTGCATGTACAGCACCTCCCTCCATTCTCCATCCAGGGCTGTTCTCTGTTACTGGTGATTATCAGCTGACAAAATTCCCTGGGCAGCCAGTTTCAGCAGAACTGGAAAAGCTCTAGATAATAACATTGTGCCTCACTGGCTGGCATCCCACAAGTGTGTGTGTCTGATTCTAATTTTGTTCCCAGGCAGCTCCTTGTTTTCCTTTCCTTCCCACCCCCGGTCTGAAAGAAAACAAAAGTCATTGAAGCTTATTCTAGGCCAGCTGGTCACTGTAAACAGACATTAGCTCTGCTCATAGCCCACATGCATGGATACTTACACAGGGACAAGCCTAACATCCTTGTGTTTTATCTGGATAGAAAATGCTGTTGTATCTGCCCCACTGCTCCACTCTACTGCAGCCAGGGGTAAGTGCCACCTACTATCAAATGCTCTCTCCTCATCCTCTCTACCTTCCTCTTCCTCCACTGGCCTTTGGCATGGATCCTAGTCATGGTAAAGTCCTCTTCTTCTGGGCCAACCAGACTGGAGAAGGGAGTCCTCTCAGGAAATCTTCTGGAGTGCAAGGACATAAAGAAGATATATAGAGAATACAGAGGTTGCAGGGGAGCATTTGGAATATGCTCACTTGGAGGGGACCTATCAGGATCATCAAGTCCAGCTCCTGGCCCTACACAGGACAGCCCCAAGAATCACACCATGTGCCTGAGAGCATTGTCCAAATGCTGCTTGAACTCTGCCAGGCTTGATGATATCACCACTTCCCTCAGGAGTCTGTTCCAGTGCCCAACCACCCCCAGGCTGAGAAATGTCTTCCTGATAGGCAACCTAAGCCTCCCTTAACTCAGCTTTATGCCATTACTTCAAGTCCTGTCACTGGTCACAAGAGTGAAGAGACTGGCACCTACCCCTCCTTTTCCCCTCATGAGGAACTGTAGACTGCAATGAGATCTCCCCTCAGTCTCCTCTTCTCCAGGCTGAACAGACCAAGTGTTCTCAGCTGTTCCTCATTCAGCTTCCCCTCAAGGTCCTTCACCATCTTTGTTTCCCTCCTTTGCACACTCTCTAATCATTTAATCTCTTTTCTATATTGTGGCACCCAAAACTGCCCCCAGCACTGGAGGTGAGGCAGCTCCAGTGCAGAGCAGAGCAGGACAATCCCCTCCCTTGCCCAGCTGGTGATGCTGTGCCTGATGCACCCAGGACATGCTGGGCCCTCCTGGCTGCCAGGGCACTGCTGACTCAGGTTCAACTTTCTATTGATCAGACCCTTTCCATGAGGCTGTTCTCCAGCCTCTCATTCCCCAGTCTATACACACAAGCAGGGTTGCCCCATCCCAAAGACAGTATCCAGCACTTGCCCTTGTCAAACTTCATATGGTTGGTGACCATCTGTCTCTCTAATTTGTTGAGATCTCTCTGCAGGGCCTCTCTGCCCTTGAGAGAGTCAACAGTTCCTCCCAAATTCAAATTGTGCCATCAGCAAACTTAATTAATTTTTTTTTTTTTTGCTTCCATGAATACTTTTGAAACAGAGAGCAGAACCTAGGTATCCCTCTAAACATTTTGTGCAACTGAAGGTTTAAAACTACTGCACCAGAATAAAGGATACAGTGGGTTGAGGAGGTCTTTAAGGAGGGGTAACAGGCACTGATTTTCTTAGGAAATGCTATGGTGCTGTTGGAGGCAGCTGAGGGGGGTGATGGATGCCAGGGCAGAGCTCACCCACACCACCTGGGGTCTGGCTGGGTGAGTTGGAGCAGAGGATCACACTGTACCTGCATCTGAATGAGGCTTCTTTGGGACCCCAAACCTGGAAGCAGTGCTAAGCCCAAAGCCTGCTCTATTTTCTTGTGAAATGACCTGCTTCAGGCTATTCTAGTTACTCAGGAACTCTTTTGTCAAAAGCAGCTGCTGTGACTTCCACACTGCCTTGGGGCACAGAGCCTGCAGGGAGGCTCCCCTCTGCTGCATCAGGGACATCTTTTTCACCTCAGCCTCTGTGGGAGAAAAGAACATATTTATTTTGGGAACTGAATAACAGCAACAGGGAGCTGGTGAGTGGCTGTGTAGTGCTTAGTTTCTGGCTGGGGTTAAACCACGACAGTCTCTTGCCAGAAAGAGTGTGCACCATTTGTCCCCTACTGGCTTCTTGAGGAGAGGACTGGTGCTCAGAGTCCAAGCCATCCTACACTTACCCTGCCCACAAACCCGAGGGAGGTGTTCACAGGCATGTTCCTGGCTCTGGTCAGCTCTGCTGCTCCAGGACTGGGTATACTTTTAAGTGTGGTACAAGGTGGGGTCCCTGGAAAACAAGAGAGGGACACCACAGTTCTCTGGTCTCTGGGCTTTGATGGGGACAGCCAGGTGTGCAAAGCAAGCACTGGCCATGTGGGAGCACAGACAAGTCCTGAGCAAAGCTCCTGAGACCCCGGGTTTCTACTGTCAGTGCCAAGAAAGGCTGGTACCAACAGAGGACAAGCAGAGCCAGTTCTCTAAGTGGCACATTCAGGTGTGTGCAGTTGTCAGTGCAGACAAGTGTCTCTCTGTGCCAACAGGAATTTTTTGAACCAAGCTGAGAGGAACATCTGGTAGCCACAACTGCACTGTGATACCAACTGGACATTTTAATGCAGCATAAAGATTGTAGGACAGACATGGATGCTTGTGCCCAGACAGACATGGGACACAGATGACTACATTTATCTAAGTTCATTAAACAGTTTGGGATTTACTGAGAGCTATTACATTCAAAGTCTTGGCAAAAATTTGAATTACAAAGCCATTTGCTACTAATTTCTAAACAAAATAACAGCACATCTTAGCAAAAATTATTTGGGGCATTGGAACTAGTGTCCTTCAGATATCTGTACTAGTGGTACAAACTGAAGTATGGCATAACCCTGACTCTTGGACTCAGTAAGTTAAGCTCTTCAAATGCTTAAGTAATATAACAATTAAGAACTGAACTATTATATCTCTTCCTTTCCAGGTTTTAAGATAACAAATCCAGACATATCTACTCTCTAGCAAAGAAAAATGAAATTAAACCATATTCTTTCCTTTCAGTGATGTAGTGATAAATTAATTTAAAAGGTACACTAGTTATTTGGTAAACAAAACTTAGGTAAACACATCTGTTTGATGAGTAGCAATAAATAAATAATTGTTCTACAGAGAAGCAGATAAAATCCATTTATCCGTGTTTCTCCTTGACTACCCCATGGGTCTCCATCTTGGTCCTATATTCAAAATAGTCAGGCATATTTACTATTAACCTATTTATTTATCTTATTCTGTGCATAGAACTACACCATTCTTAAGTTTAAGAACTCTGCTGAATTTCACAGGGAATGGAAAAACTGACAGAAAACTCAAATTATTCACTGCTAAATCTCTTCCAAATAATTTTGCAAAAGGGTTCAACATTTCTGTCACCAAATAAACATACAGAAACCAAATGTTTTGAAGTTTCAGTCACTAGGAGCCTCCAGTGATGTTAATGTTCCTGGAAAGTCATTTGACTAGCTCCGTTAAACTGGTTGTTTTCTTTGTCCCTGAATGGAGCTTCTCCTTTGAATAAAATAATCATCATTATGTTTTTTTAATAAAATCTTCTATAATGAGATATTAAGATGTTACTCTCTTGTGTACTTTGGGGGATGTTTTGCTGGATGTATGAAGTGGAAAATTCCCTACAGAGCAGAAAATACATCAGGGCTAAAGGGATCCTGAGGACAAATGACTGAAAATCATCTACCCTAAGTGACACCAAAAATATACTTACACCAGAAAAATGAAAATGGAAACCACCCCCCTCTTTCCAAACCTGTAGAAACTCAGGGGAAACCCTCTTTAATTGTATCTGCAGAAGGAAAAACAAGGTGTAGTACTTGTTGTCTGTGTCACACGAGGAGGAATTCAGAAGTGGATTTACCAAGCAGGCTTCAGACTGTCCACTGCACAGGCACACAGTAGATCCTGTGGTGCCCGTAGAGTATCCCCCATTGCAGAAGAAAGGGAGCTGGGAGAGCCTTACCCTGCTTCCCATTTACATCCTCGCTCTCTCTGCCTCTCCCTGTACCTGGGAGGCTGGTGCCTGCCATAGAGGAATGATCTAGAAGCTGACTGTGCAAAGCAGGAAGATTGGAAAGTCCCCAGTTAAGAAAAATATTAAAGAGAATTTAGAGTTGAAGAAAATGTTGACGTTCCATCGAAAGCAAAAGGAAAGGAATGAAGAACATTTTAAAACCTCATTCACTAAGAGTTAAATATGCGATTGAAGGTAAGTGCATACTTTTATGAATAAGAATTCTTTAATGACCCTTAAATCTACAGCTGTCTCATTGACATTATCTAGAGTGGAACCAGAAATTGCTTCCAGTAATCTGAGGCTAAACTACTTGAAAATTAAATTTTATTATGAGCAAGGAACAATGATTCATGTTAGAAATCTAAGTTCCCTCTCTTTCTGTCAGTCAAAACCAAGTTTAAACCTTCACCTCACACACAAAATCCTTAAGGGTTTTATTATTGCTAAGCCACTTGAAAATTAAACTTTATGGTGAACAAGGGACAATGATTCATCTTAGAAATCTACAGTTCCCTTTCTTCCTGTCAGTTAAATTCAAACCTAAATCTTCACCTTGCATACACAAAATCCTTATGGGTTTTTCTTATTGCCCATCTTTATTGTTTTATTTGTTGTTTTTACTTTCTTCTTAAAACTAGAAGCCATCTAAAAACTATGTTTGTCCAGATCAAGACTTCATAAAACCCTCTTAAAAATTGATGGCCTCATAAAGTGGCAGTCAAACATGCTGAAGTTGCATTTTTCATAGCTTAACTGAGCAAATCTGTTCAAGAAAACCTATGTCACTTCAAAACATCAGCAGCACACGCTGCCAGCTTTCATCCCACTACCTGTAGGTGTTGCATCCCACAGTGTCCCGTCCCCAGAGCAGGGCCAGTGCTGACACTGCTGTCCCACAGCACTGCTGAGCAAGCTGAGAGCCACACATGGGGCAGGTACCACACAGAGAATGCAGCTGCAGAGCCCTGGTCCCAGGTCCCAGGGGCATGTGGAAAACCTTCCCAAATCACACACCCAATAGCCAAGGCCCTGTCTTTATGAGCAGCCTTGGTGAACTTTTCCATAGTGCAACCTTCTCATTCAGCTCAGGCCTTTTACAGGTGGTCACCATTCCCTACACACTTACTGAAAATAAATTGCAAGGGGGAGAAACCTGGTCCTATAATGTTGGAACTTGACATTCCGTGGCTATACAGGATTTTTTCCCCTTAAAAATGCTAAGAATTTATGCACTCGTCTTTTTTAACTATCTCTTTATCTCTCAGAGACCTCCACCTTCTGAGCTATAGACATTTAATAAAAAATTGCAAAAGGAATTCCAATTTATTGAGTGTTCTGTTAGGGTTTTTTTCAATAAAGTAGAGAAAACCTGAAGAATATTTATACATCTATTATTTCTTGCCTTTTTCCTTGTATTCCACTTGTAGATTGTTTTTACATTGCGCTCTGAAGAAGAGAGGGGAAAGAGTTGCACTTCGGAATGTGAAGTCTATATTTTTGCTCTTCCTAATCTGAGAAATGTGTTTGTTTTATTATTTTTATGGAAAATATTGCTTTTCCTCCTAAAGAATTTATTATATTCTACAGCTTTCTATTCCAAGAGTTGTGCACTTCTATACTGTGGAAGTCTGACTTGGTTGTTACCCAACAGTATTGTCCCAGTAGTTCTTCCCTTAAACACAAAATGTCAGGTTCTCAGCCCAAACATCTCAAAGCAAGTAAAAAATGTTCTTGGTGTTGGATAAATTCCAGTCATACTGGAAAGAAGTAAATCACAAAAAAATAAGCAATGGTTGCACAGTCTCTTTGACTGGTATGACAAGACTTTGACCATTAGTTCTTTGTGTTTCTAAATTACTGCCATGCTGGAGATGCCAGACTAGGAAATTGGATCTCATACTCCATATCCTGAGACTGGCAAAGGCAAAACATAGCACCATCATTTGATCTTGACTGATTATCGATGTCTAAATTTTATTTGATCACTGGAGGCCTATTGTGTCTCTTTTATGTCCTTCTGAAAGACGAGAGATAGACCAAAATATGTATGCAGAATTGTGGGTTTGGAATAAAACATAAAAATGTTTCTGTTCAGAAAAACTCCCCTTTGAAATCGGGTATTTTTTAAAATAGTCCATGGTTGTACAAAAGTAGCAGTGGTTCTGAGGCATGAAGCAGGACCTAGACCCAAATGTACCCAAAGGTTAAAGCTTTTAATGGACAGCACTGTGGATCAAAACTAATGCTATCATGGGAAAGTGTTTTTGTTCTTAATCTCTGATCAGATCCAGCACACACACATGACCTGGCTGCCAGCTGAAGGCACAGTTAGCCCTTGAAGGACTATGTTCTTGGTCTGAAATGGCAGAATGACAGTCACATCCGTGGTGCTCTCTTAGCAGTCACTCTTTAGCTTTTAGTGTTTCATGCATTTAATAAAATTGCTTTTTTGCATAAGCTTAATGTTGATTTTACACCAGGTTCTACATTCATAAAAGGTTTTTTTTTTCTAGTCAGCTGGTGTATTTCACTGGTTATTTTGATTACAGATCTCAACATCAGTAGGAAAGGGAATTTAGCCTTGGTGAATTAAGCCTAGGTGAAAGAAAGCTCTCACACCAAATTTTCATCTATTATTTATAATATAATCTAGAAAATATTAACTATAGAACTCTATATGTACTAAGTGCAATTTAAACCAAAACTCTTAATGTTTAGTTTCCTCTAGGATACAGCCAAAGCTATTTGAATGCTTTAGGATTTGAAATTACAATACTCTCCTCTATACAGTGAAGGTTTTTTCTCTGTAGCCTAGAAGAGACCAGAATTAAAGCATTTACAGTGGTTCCTTACTTTGTGCAGAGCTTAAGGGATAATCAGCAGAGGAACAATAAAAATACAAGTACTAAAAGCAAAATGTGAAAAGCAAAAATCCATAGCAGATAACACCACAATCACTTAATATATGGCAAGATATCAGGCAGAAGAACAATGTCCTGGAAATTTCCATGCACAAAAATGGAGAATGCAAACTGAGAAACAAAGAGATCTGTACTGATAAAGTCACAGAAATGGCTTTTCAGGAAGCAAACCTGTAGAGGAGTGAAGGCAGGACTTCCAAAAAAAAAAAAAAAATAGCAGAACTGGTAACCTACTTGCTTCCCTTCCTGAATTCTCTGCAACAGGATTTCCTCATCACATCATGAGGAGCCATGTAAATATGCCCCTTTTGGCTACGTGACAGGAATCATTTCCTCCACCCTGCTTGCAGGGAAGGAAAACAAAAAAGAAAGGTCAGGATCTTGGGAATTTGTATTAGCAGATAGCACTTAGTCAGGAAAAGGATAAAGATTACAGGGGAAGTGGTGCTATTCATCTGTAATCCTTTTCTGCCACACATACTTTATACATTAATAATAAAAAATATGTGGAAAAAATTCAGCTTTACTATTCTTCACTTTTAATTTCACTTGGTACTTATTGAAGGTACAAAGATTTCAAAATGTGCTAGAGGAAATTCACAAGCTAAAATTTTGCTAGCATCCACAAATATGAAAGTAAAAATTTTTCAGTATAACTCCCAGGGAAGAAAAAATGCACTGCAAGCAAAGTTATTAACCAGGAAAAAGCTTTCTTAATGGTCTGTTTGCAGGAATTGCTGTGATTCCTCCCAATAAGACTTCTGTGTGTTCCAGTGCTCCAGCAGAGCTGGGACCTTAACTCATGCTTAGCACAGAAAAAGCCCAGACTCCTGCAGCAGCACTATGCCTAAACACTCAGGTGACAATGAACAGCTGCTTTTATCAGCTCTGATCAATCTGCTGGACTTTTGCTGTAAACAAACAGATTCATCAAAAACAACCAAAAAGGACTTTTCTAGTAGATTTTAGTCTCATTTTCTACTTATTCAAAACATACAAAGTACACTTAATATATCTTTGATGGAAAGATAATTTCTAGAAAAGCATCTATTCTTGAAGACTTTGGGCACTACAAAATCTGTTACAAACTAGATTTTTATGTTGAAACATACTAATTTATTTTTTATTATATTAAGATATTCTATTGAAACAAGACTAACACAGTCAAGTTAAGTTCCCTTGTAAAACTGTGCTGGTTTTTATTTACTGCTACTCACTAGCTTTTAGTCACCATATATATTTTCACACTGCTTATGAAATTATTAAGCAATGCCAGGACTCACATGAATCCCCATTGAACTCTACTGGAAACAGCCCCACCTGATGATCCTTTCCTACTGATAGTTACCTCTTGAATTCATTTACCAGTTGTTCATCTATTTTACATGTATACTACTTCTGTTGCAACATTATGTGTTTTAAACAATAATGTAATGCAACATTAAGATAAATGCTTTACTCATTTTTCAATATGTGCATAGTCAATTTTAGACATTTTAGACCAATTTCTTGTACTGTTGATGTGACTAAAAAAGCTGAGAAGGTGCTATCTTGAAGTACATTACATTAACATACACCGCTAACTGATTTATTTAAATAAACAAAGTCTTGGTTTGGATATTTTTTCATTGGCATTGGTGCAAGCTATACCACTTTACCCTCACTAGCTCTGAATTGCATTAATTTAATTTCACTGATCTAAAATCATGCTGTTAGTGCTGTGTTCAGATCAATTCTTAGCTGAAAAAAATATTCCATTTACTTTATAGTTGTGTCCCGAAGGAACCACAGATAAATAATTTCACTGGAAAATAAGAAGTGCTCAATAAATGCACTTCATTGGTATCCTCAGAATAAAGCAAGCCTACAGCTCTTTCACATATTAATTGCTTAACCAGTAGTCTTCTAGCATTAGACTTTTCCACATGCCAAAATGTTTATAGGCAACAAAAAAGACAAATCTGATTGCAACTACACAGTTGCCCTCCTCTTTATTTTTATACTCTCTCTTATAAGCAGATCAAATCACTCCAAGCAGCAGGTGAGATCACCCTAAGCCAAGCAATCATAAGTAGCCAGATACCTCCAAATCTAATTAATAGAAAGAACACTGTTGCAATTATATTTACTATTTCTTTATAAAATCTGCCACTGTTCATGTAAAAGTGAAACTTATGGCTGGCACTGAAGAACATGATGGTGAGCATTTCCTCCACTAATCTATTTCAAGATTGTCTGAGATTTAAAGTGAAACCAGTGCTTTTTATCTTGGTGCTCCACAGCTGCATCAAATGAGTTAGGCTTGGTTCTTGTCCTCCTGAACAGAGATTCACGTAACAAGAACCCATCACAACAGCTGATTTTCCAGCAGACAGCCACATGAGTGGCTCCTTGGGAAGGCTCCTGTGATAGCTTGGCATTTCTGACTTTTTTTTTTTAATATTGTTGATAAGCATGCCAGAACCACAAAACCAAGCGCAAGGTTTTTGCCGCAGCTTTGGCTTGCTAGCAGTCTCAGATTCCACTCTGACAGCCCGAGGATTTTTTTTTTCTGCCCAGACAGTATCTTCAAATGTTATATTTTTCCCCCAAGTCATGCTTCCCTAGAATAAGTTTACTGATGCCCTTTTATTACACCAGGGATTGTTCTGACTTTTCCATGCAGGACTTAATCTGCAAACCACGCAGCTAAATAACCTTGTTGTTAGGGCATGATGTACTAAGGTTGTGTCTAAAACAGCTACTAAGAAACAGCTTCTGAAGGGAGAGTGCAAACAACTTTTCGCCTATATTTATCAGGTTCCTAGCTGAACTTTTCTTTCAAACAGCTTTCCATTGCAGTCTGTAGACTGTCTTAGCTGGCCTGCACTTTCTGATAGTATTATTTGGGCCTGTTTTAAAACAAGACATATTAGAAGAAAGAATATAGGAAAAGACTTTTAGGAACAGTTTTTTCAAGATTGCTGAGTACTATATGCAAAAAGACTCGTGATGTTCTATGTAGCCTGATTACTTGTGTATGTACAAGAGTGTACAGTGTCTGTTTTCAGCTGTATACAGCAATTCCTAAGGTAAAATACATGCCATTTACCAACAACTTTTTTTTCAATGCATGCAATGAAGCCTTTAAGAATCAACCTTTAGATTAAGTTTGGTGAAGCAAAGAATGCTGCATGAAAACAAACAGTCCATAGCAAAAATATTGAAATTATCTTTCAAGGAAATCATTTAACTGATTTCCTGTTAATTTCTGTGTCTTAACAGCCCTTCAGAAAAGATGTGGCTCCTGACACTGTGTTGTGTCATATACTGGATCAAGTTCATATACTAGCAGCAAGTTCAGTATTAAGCTTAGTTAAGGCAATTTGCTGTCTTGCCTGTTTCCATTTTTGATGCTTCTCAATCCCCACTGCAGTCAAGCTATCTATAGAATAATCAATTCAGCATATAATCAATATATCACCACTTTAATTTTGCAGAGTCATAATTCAGACTCCTTTTCTCCACCCAGCTAAGAAGATTTTCTTATCATGGCACTTCCACAGTGAAGCCAGCTTCACAGGCTGGAAAGCACAGGGGCTTGCAAATTAGGGACAAAGCCATAAAATGAACCTGTATTTTGCCCTGTGATGGTATGGAATCAGCACCATCTCACTCTGCAGAATGACTTATTGAATGTAGTCAGGCATTACTTCTTGTGGCAGTAATAAAAATAAAACTGTGGAGAGAAATTACAGTATTTTGATCCTGCCAATGAATTAGGTTTTATTCTGGCATTTCTTTCCTTGGTGTAATTGTCATGCATGCCCTACTAAATACACGCTTTGGCATACTAGGCAAAATCCCACTGGGAACCTGGATGCATAATATGAGCAAGGGAAAACGTTTAGATTCTTGTGTTCTTACACAAAGAGAGCATGAGTTTGAAGGTGGGTTAAGTTCCTGGTGTTAGCTTATGCAAGTAAAACCCTCACAGCACACAGTGCTATTCCGTAAGGACTACAGCCCAGCAGAAAAATTCTTGTGAATGTGGTGTTCCCAAGTGAAACAAATTAAAACCAGGGACAAGTACCTGAACATACGTCATTTTAAAATGTGCTATTACTGAGCTAATTTCACGTGGCACTCTGGTTGAGAAAATGACTGTATTTGCCTGTGATACAGTAGTAGCTCAAGCATCAGCCAGGACCTGGGGATTCACTGGGTCACAGTGCTGCGGCTGCCAACACTCCTTGTCACACACGGCTTACAGTCTAAACAATGGAGACAGGCAAAGGGTAAAAGGGGAAACAGAGATACAGGAGTATCTCATCCAAAGTCACACGACTGGTCAGTAACAGAGCTGAGATTAGAAAAGGGGCCCCCCAGGTCCCCCCTTCCAGTGCCTTCACCACAAGACCACACTGCCCAGCCCTGCTTGGCTGGTGAAAGCAGCTCCACTTGTGACAGCAGCTTCCTGTGCAGATGTGGTTAAGTCTCCATGGAGTCCCAAAGCGTGTAATGGGTGTCTCTGCTGATAACGGCAGGGGCTGTTGGATTACAGAGATGAACTTAAGGAAGGCTTCAAAAGCATTCTGAAATTTGGCTTTAAGAAGCAATGCAGCATAATTAAAAAATAGCTAATTTGAATAGTTCTATGTATCCCCAATGTCTGATCAGGTTAATTACTTAATTTCTTTTTTTTTCTGAAATCCTTTTAAATTATTAGCATTGCAAAAAAACCCTCTAGTACAAAATGAGAAAAGCACAATTTGATAATCCAGTAATAAGGTTAGACAATTGTTTTAAAAAATGTTCAACTGCTTTTCAGGCCTGAAGCTAAGAAGGAAAAGAGCAATTTGCACATCAGAGAATGACTCACAATATTTTCAAAAATGTAGCTGCTAAGTCTTTATTTCACAAAACATTCTATTTGTGTGTCATTCTGCATAGTTAATTAAAGCAATAATAGCTATAAAATACACTTGCCCTTCAGCAGAATTTATTCTCCCTGTGGTGTTATCAGGTAATCTTGTGGCCAACTATTACTACAAAATTAAATTCCAAGAAATATTAATAAAAATAATGCAGTAAAATGAAGGATTCTTTCTTTGGGAAAGTCTAAAAATGCTGATGTAATTTGGAACGGTCTCATGGCTGTACTGCTGCTGATGGTGGTAAATAACTCCAGCTTCCCCAAAACGACTGCATTGCACCCAGGCTGTGCACTGAGGCATTTCATTCCAGATTAATGCTGATAAATGATTTGGGTATTGCCTGCTGTTAAGGAGAAAAACGGTGATTGTGGGATACATGGAGTGTAGCTTGAGGCAGGTGTGGTTCTGGGACCATCAGTGAATAAAGTCATCTAGGGAACCAAGCCATGGTCATGAGACTCCCAGCTCAGTTTCTCAGTTTTAACCTGAAGAACTTAAAAATATACACTCATGTTCTATGAAAAGTAAGTTTCCTGCTTCACTCAAGTGGTTCTTTGCATTTGCTGAAGATGAAAGCAATTCCTGATTTATGAATCCAGGTGACATAAGGGACAATAATGTGGTAAGAAAGTCTAGGAAGAATAAAAGATTTGAGTGATGAGGAGAGGAAGCAATTTCCATCAGCTTAAGTTGCTGGTTGGTCTAGCCCTCAGTAGGAAACTGAATTCAGCAATATCCAGAACACAAAAACAGGCATGAGCCTTTCTACAAAGCTGCAGGCTAAATACAGACCTTTGTGACAATTTTAGGAAGAGAAGATGTGATAGGAAAAAATATACTAAAAAATTAGTAATGCAGGTAGAAAAACAAGAAAATAAAAACAGTGTAAAGAAGGACTTTGAAGAAGTGTGTAGAATAAATAATTGCAAAACAAGAGAAGCAATTAAGGGGGATGCATCAAGGTTCTAAATGCCCTTTAAAATATGACTTGAGACATTGATAAGATCTGTTTGGAAGGATTCATAAATCCTAGAAAAGCATTTTTTCTCCTTAGCCCAGATATGGACAGTAAGCACATAGGTTTGATCTGTTTAGGCAACGTGTAAGATACACAGTTATGTTTTGAAGGTTGTTTCCATAGTGCTAGAAAAAAATAATGGCACAGACTGTTTTCAAAATAAATACTGTAACAATTAAACTAAGCACACATTCATTCTTCCTGATCTAATTAGGATGCTCATAAGAAATTATTCTAGTGCATGCCTTTTTCTAACCTGCACTTTCTGTAAAACACATGTGAATCTTTCACCTCACAAGATGAACAGAAGCCCAAGAATCCCGCTCAAAAAATAAGTTCGGCACCCAATGACCCAGTACCTTGCTAAGTTACTTACTTACTTACTGCATAGAAAAAGAAGTCTTCAAATTTACTCAGAGGCTATCAGCATAAACCCAGAAGAAAGAATGTTAATTAATTATCTTTAAAATATTAATTATTTGTAGTAGAAGTAATTTTCAAGAAGTATCAGGAATTACAGCCTTGGGAAATGAAGTCCTCCTTTCTTACGTAAGTATACACAGAGATAGATATATGACACAAACAGCACAGACTGCTTTAGCTCTGCTGAATTTCTGAAAGCGTCTGATCAGTTTTGTAATTCATTATGGAACTGCTTCAGTGACTGTGTGTAGCAATGAGTTCTGCAGTTTGACTATATGCTGCATAGCACAGTACTTTCTGTGGCTGAAGTTTTATGTAAGCTTTTGCTCTTTGATTAAAGAAAGGAAAGAAAGGTAGGAAAGAAGAGACTGAGAGGAAACAAGGATGGAAATTCTCAGGCAATACTTTGGAAAATTTTACAGATTTGGAAAAATGTACTTAACTGACACAATAGCCATCACAACTTCTTTGTTCAGCGTGAATAATAAATAACAATTAAAAAAAAATCCCAAATTCAGGCATTACCAGAACTGTGGCAGTCAATTACATCCATTGTTTGAAAATGCCAGTGTCTACCCCGGTTCTAAGCTGTGGAGCTTTAAAATCAGTCATGAGTAAAAGGACCAGACATAAACACACCTATTCAAACCAAAACCTGCTATAATTTTAACAGAGAAGAAACAAATGACTGAATTTGCTGCATTCCCAAAGATAAGCAAATCCAGGTTCTGGTGGACAACATTGGATAGAGCTTTCCAAAACTGGAGTTCTCTCACAGATAATTAATGCCCTGCCAGCTGCTTCTTCATACTTCATTTGCAGAGTTCAAATGTGTGAATCTCTGTGGAGTTTGACTTGGCAGTACATCACAGGGAGAAAAGTGATTTTTCAAGCAACTAGGCTCAGTTCTACACAATTGTGCTCAAACACAATGAAGTTATTGTAAACCAAACAGTTTGGTGATAAAATGGTTTATCTCTGTAGGATAATATATTTTAATCTGTTATCTTATGCAAATCCTGCTATCTTTTTAATATCTTCCATAAGGCTAGACATGCTCTAGAGAGAGTGTAAAATGTGTGGATCTAAAATCGCATTTTAAACCAAGAAGGTTTTAGCAACAGACTCATTCTGGGTGCAAATCTGACTCATGATTTCTTAAAACCTGGGGCAACAGCCAGCCTAAGACACATCATGTAGCCTGTCAGTCAGCAGCAGCACAGCTTCTGGGATTCACACATTCATCTCTGTATGGACTCCTGCTTCGTGCAGCCAGGCACCCACAAGCAGTGCATGGAGCAACTGAACCAGCATCCCTCACTGACCACTCCTTCTGTCACCAGCTCTCTTGTGGAATTAGCGAGGGCCATGCAACACAGAATCCTATTTTGTCAGATTGTTGGAGGTTGGTGGGGGGCTAAGGCAGTCTTTTTGTGAAAATCCTCCCTTAAGATCATTCAAATGTGAGTCGGGGTAAAGGCAGAGGGGGAAAGGCCATCAGTATCTATTAGTAGGTCATATTATGTTTACCTCAAGCCTTTCTGTCTGCTACTACATAATTTCATACTTTTTCAGTATGCCTGAGAGAATATATACAGAATATGGCAAAGATTTGTTGCAAAGAGTTGGTTGATATGTTTGTTAAAAGAGTGGAAGTTTCCCCTTGGGGTCTGCTAGGCAAGACCTCACCAGCCAGGGCAAATCCCACCATCCCAGACAGAATGGGAGGCACTCAGGAGAGCTGGGCTGGCACATCTGTTCACTCTTCACGGCAAGGACCAGGAGGGCCCATGGCTGGGCACAGGCCACTGAACTACCTGTCCTTAGTCTGTAGGCTGGTAGGGCACAGGCAATTCTGTAACTCCTTTTTGTTTCATGCTTCCTGTCAGCTAAGTATGATTATCATTGCCATCCTGAATTCCAGAAGGACCATATTCCCCTGCTGTGCTTTAGCACACAAATTTCCAAATTAACAGTGGAGCAACATTCTTGTTCTTGCAATGACGCTGTCTTTCTAGTTTTTTCTTTAAGCTCCAAGTTCTTAAGTGGTAGGGCTGTAGGAAATTCTGATGTTTATTCAATCATTAGAAGTTTTGCACTTCATATTTGCAAAGTAAGCTTTGGGATCATAATCCCTAAAGGCTCAAATAAGAAAACATAAAACATAGTTTTAAACATAAATAATTCCCCGACATTGTTTTTGTGGAGGGATAACTACAGTCTAATGCTAGAGTATGCACAAATTCATACACCCTGACTTTCACATCTAATTGGCTCTGGAAGAAATACAGCATTTTCAAGGCAAAGAGCCCCCTAAGCCAGCAGATGCTGCCAGTTGTTACAGAGAGCCTGCGGTGCCTCCATTGCCAGCCTTCAGCAATGTGTCTTTTTGCAAAGCTCAGCTCCTTCGCAGAGTGCACATATACTTCAGTGCTACACAGGAACCTCCAAAGCTGGACAGGTTGCATACAGCATCCTCAACTCCCAGTGCTCTGGGACACTGGGGCTGAGCAGCTGGGCTGCTGAGCTCAGACATTGAGCCAGGTTTCCTGGAGCTGCCCCCTGCATGGAGCTGCTCCCTGCATGAGCCTGAGATCATGAGCTCACTGTGGTTGAGGGTACAACATGCAGACAAACACGATGTCCCTGACTGTCATCTCCCCACTTGCAGATGTCCTCACTTCATTTAAGCACAACACCGTGCCCTCTCAAGCAGAGCAACTAATTTCTGAGTAACACAAAGTTCAGCATGGAAACTGCACAGTCCTCGTAAAGGTTCTCAGTTGCTACAGCATCAGTTCCATGACACCTGCCCTGTGTGATGAAGTAAATGTTGACGTCAAGGCCTGGAGGTACCATCTTCAACCAGAGGCATTGGCACAGTGGCCAACTCTTGGAGCAGAATGTGCATACATCCCCCTGATCCCCTTGAGTACCTGAACAAGCAAATACTGTTTAGGACCTGTGTGGATATTCCTGTTGTCAATAGTTTTAATTATTTTTGTGAATGTCACTCTATTGCCTTGATGTTAGTGTGCGGCTGTCACAGTGGCACTGATGATGCTCACTACAATTATATTTTCTTCGGGGATGATTTTTAATCGGACACTCACGGTTTGCTCAGAACACATTACTCTGAGGCCGGGCAGAACGTACCGGCGCAAAGCGGAGGGAACCAGGAGCCCGGGACAACGCACCGCGGTGCCGGTGCCGGGCGCTGGCGTGCGGGCAGCCACGCCGTGTTTACGGCTGAATGAGGGGCGCAGCCGAGGAGCTGCGTCAGCGCGGGCGGGG
>VXAC01008060.1:869103-948199 GCA_013399225.1 Rhipidura dahli
GCAGCGGCCGCCGCCGCCCCCCCCGGCGGCACGTGTACTGCACCGTCTACTGCGTGGAGAACGACCGGCCGCCGGCGGCCCCCGGCTCCCCCAGCAGCGCCCCGGGCGTTGGGCAGCCCCCGGCACGGCGCGGGGTGGTGTCGGGCGACGATCCGCTGTCGTCGGGCGGCAGCATCGAGGTGGTGGACTTGTACTTGCTGCCCGAGCCCTTCTCCGGGCTGATCGCGGGCGAGTTCGGGCCGCTGCTGGTGCTGAGCTGCCGCGTGTGCCTGGAGGAGAAGCCCATCAAGCCCTTGTCCTGCTGCAAGAAGGCGGTGTGCGAGGAGTGCCTGCGGCGGTACCTCAGCTCCCAGGTACTTCCCCGCGGGCGCTGCCGGGGTGTGCTGGGGGGGCTGTGGCCGCCTGCTCGGGCAGCCCGGCGGGCTGAGCTCTGCGCCGGGCCCGGGAGCCGGGCTGCGCCGTGGGGTGCGGAGCGGGAGGGAGCCTTTCCCGTTCCGTACGGAACGCGGTCCGCCGCCACCTGCGTGCGACCTGCGGATTCAGCGACTTCCCGTTCCCGAAGCGCAGCTCTGCGCGTTCGTACGCAGCCGGTCGGGCTGGGCACTTCTGTGTTTTCAGGCTCTTCCCATCTTTACAAGGATTTTCGCTTTGAAATCTCAGACTTGCTGTTATTGGCTGGCGGCACCAGCTTTCTTTAAAGAGGAGGCCAAGGAGTGATAAGGAGCGGAGTTTGGGAGCCTTGGCAGCCGCCTCCGAAGCGGCTCCTGGAGCCGGGGGTTTTGCTCGGGGCCGCTCGGGCTTGCGGATGTTCGGGCCCTTGGCGCAGCCGCTCGGCCTGGTCCTCGCAGGGCACATCGCGTTTGGTGTTATGCCAGTTACGCAAGGTTAAGATAGTGTGTGTGACTGTTGGTTAACAATTGCAGTTAACAACAGTAAACAACAACTTATGTGGAGGAAAAAATTGAAAACACAACTTTTCCACCCTGAGCAGGCAACTGCTTATCCTGGGCAGATAGCTGGCATATAGGGTGCTTACATGTTTATCACTGTTTTGTCAGTCAGAACTGCTGTTTCAAACCAAAATCCGCAGCTTGATAACTAACCTCTGTCTTCACTAATGTTTTCAGTAGCTAGTTTAGCACCACAGAACACTTGTGTTTCTGCTGCTAGTGTAGTCATACTCCAACCACGAAGAACAATGGGAAAAGCAAAACAAGTAAACCCTTTGTTTACCACCTTTATGCTTTTATTCAGTAGCAATTTTTAGGTCGTGCTTGCTGGAGATGTTCTAGGTTGGTGGTGGAATGAATTTCTCCACCTGTTGGGGCTTGGTGCTGTGCTGGGGCAGTTTGTGCTCCTGGTGGGCTGTGCCTGTTGGGAAGATTGGTTGCACCTACCCCTGCTCTTCTGACCAGAGTACATTTCACTGCTTGGAAATGGCACATGCTGCTAGAAGTTAAGTACTTGTTCCTCTCTGGGCCCCGGTAGCCTGGGTAGCATTTGCCGGTGCTGGTAGCATTTGTTCTGGCTACCAGTAAACTCACTAGCATTTTTATGATCCAGTTTGGATATGTTTAGATAACAGCAAAGAGCTTAACTTGGAAATTGATGGATTGGCTGGTCAGAGTTATGTTTTGTGTGTTTCCTGTAACACTGAAACTCAGGAACACTTAATAAGCCTTCTTGAGAATTCGTGTGCAGAGACCAGAATGATTTGATTTGTAGATAAGTGGTAGACTGGAAATTCTCACTAAGTTTTTAGATTATATTGCCAGTGCACATTTGTGCCACTTTGATATCTGCTGCTGAGGTTACGTGTCAGAATATTGAAAAGCTGGAAATTACTGGGTATTGTAATGTCAGGATGGTCTTCTCTATCTTCTGCAGGTGCCTGTAGTTTACAGTGATGTTATGGAAGTCACATGATCTGGTGTTTAAAGCTATGCTGAAGAACTCTTCTGTCTGGTTTAGGCTGGACTCTTGAAGAATGAAGCGGTAGCTTGGTGGCTGGAATAGCTGCCTGGCCTAGGAGCCAGGTATTTGCGCTGTGAAGTGGGTGTAGCATTGTCCAGGTGTTGGATGTGTATGCAGGGATGCCCCCTTCAGGGAAGCCGCTGCTATTGCTAAGCACCCGCAAAGCCGATGCCACCAGCTGCGGAAAGGTGCCCGTATGGCACACAGCCATGTGGGTGCTTACTCCTGTACATTAAAGGTGGGGCAGGGGTACTGGTCTTGGGGATTGAGATTCACAGAGCGCTTCTGTGGACATGTTGTTACAGATACTTGTATGACCAGGCAGAATTTTAGTTGCTTGATAAATTTGTTAGAGAAAAATGAAACAGAATATAACAAATAACAGTCCAATGTGTTCTTCCCCTATCTTCCTTTTTGAAAAGGACAAGAAAGTGATATTTCTTCGGGAAGAACAAGAAGTGATATGTTTTTCCTTTGTGCTGTGGAAGGACCCTGTTAGTTTTCCTGGAGAGAGAGAAAGGCTTCTCTGTGTCCGTTATTCTAGAAGAATTTCTGGGAAGGATGAGTGAAAAGCTGGTATAGGTTAGAAATTGTTACCTTTCATCTTTGAGACTTTGCACTTTTTGTAGCAAATTAAAAATAAAATTTATTAGAAGATCAAAAGAAATAAATGCTAAAAAGCTGTTCTGTTATAAAATTTTCAAAGATCTTACTTTTGGATATGATCAGCCCGATTTAAGAATGTACCTGGAATTGAAAACAAACAAAAACCAACTGAAAAACAAAACCCCAAGCAGCATTGTGCATAGTTTGGATCTGGTTTCCTTGTCAGAGAAATAGTAATCTGTGCCCTGGCTGACTCCACATCTCTGGAGGAGTGGTCTGTCATGCTGAAAATGGAGTATGTTGGCAGAAGTATAGCACTTAAAATAATTTGTGTTGCCTTTGATATCTGTGTGTGTTCTCTCACTGAAGAAAGCTGCATTCTTCATGATGGATTCATTGTCATTCCTGAAATGTTGTTTAATGAAGTACCAAAGGAAAAACTCTGTTAATGCACTCTGCTTTCTTTTATGAAAATATATAAGAGCATTAGAACTTTTGCCTTGGAGCCCTTTATAGATCAGAAAATCAACTGAAGTTTTTAAGCATTCGTAAAAGGAATGCCTGATGAAAATAATACAACTGCAGAGTTTGCTCATCATGTTACCAGCGTGCTGGAAAATGAGGGTAACATCTGAAGGTCCTTAGAGGTCAAGTCCAGTCTTTCTTATCACTGGCACCTTGCTTCATAATCCCTTTCAAAGATTTAGTGGCTGGAGCAGAAGCTTAGCAGGCAAGCTTGGAATGCCCAAGCTGATCTGGAGCCTGACTGGAAAATTGCATAACTTTACCTCTGCCTCAATTTAGCTATTCTGTCTCACATCCTGATAGTCATAGAGCCCCTGGGGCTCTTCAGGGTCTGACTATGACCAGTTGACCTACCATTCACCAAAAAAAAATCAGTGACTATTTGTTTGGACTCAAATGATGGTAAGGTAATTGATAGGTATGGGTGATGGGTTATCATGGAAGAGGTTGTGGCTTTTTGCAGCTCAGGATCTGGTGTGGATCCCAGAGAGCCTGAGTCAGGTCCCAGCAAACCCTGTCTCCAGGAGTCAATGCAGCCCAGAGCTGTTGTTTGTTATGCTTAATGGATGAGGTTGAAGAGTGTGATTGCCTTGAAAGGCCAGTGCTCTCCCTCCACGGAGTCTCAGATATGTGTGGAGTGAGGCTGGGGTCATAAGTGTGGAAGAACCATTTCCCATTCATCTGGGAGCTGTGGGTTTCTGCACTCTTTGTATGCTATCCAGCATATAAACTTGGGACAGGGAAGGAGCAACCAGGACACTTAATCTCGCAGGTGTAATATTACTTCCGTATCTCCTTCACCTCCTTCATTTCCCATCTTTCTCTCCATTAAATATGGCACCAAACCCAGGTTATTTCAGAAACTGTTCATACACAGGTTTGCTAAAGGAGTGATTCACTTCCTAACCACTCTGGGCTGATGTATATTCAAGTCAGAGGGAGCATTTCACTTTTCCTATGAAATGGCTGCAAAAGTTTTATAGAAACCTTGGTGCCTGCTTTTTCTACATGCAAATCAGGAAACTTGATAATCCAGTTTTGATCCTGTGCTCATTAGTGGTGCTTTATTTTGTAAATCTTGTAACTCTGTTGAAATAGTCATTCTTATGTTAAAAGACTTTGGGTGAGGTAATTTAAACAGGATACTGTATTCTTCATCAGATTTTATGGTGCTTTAATTATAGGAACTTTAATGAGATTCGTAGCCATGAGTAAATCAGAAGGGATTGTTGCGGGGGGGGAGGAACTGCATCTGACGTTTTGTGCATGGTTAACTTTGGTGGGACAAGAATCCTGCTCTCTTCTGAGCATGAAATGTGGAGATCATTTTCCCTCTGCTCAGGACCTCTCACCAGTCTTCCTTTGTCTGTGACTGGAGATCTTGGTTTTGACCCCTTTCTTTTCTGTGCATGATTTCTTTCTGAAAGGGCTGGAGAAAAAAAAAAAGCTGCTGACTGTTACAGGCAGGATTTTTGTGGGGAATGTGGTTATAAAGCTGCATAGCAAAGAGGAAAATTTAGGAGCAATCTGTATAACATAAAACTAGTACTGGCTTGGAGCTGGAGGGCCTTGACACCTGTGTCTCTTCAGGTGCCTGATGGTATCATATAAATGATACATCTTCAAAGCTGTAGTCTGCTGATGAAAGCCAGCCAGCAGAAACGTAGGCACCAAGTGCTGAATCATCTGATGGTTAATGAGCTGCCTGTGCCCTGAGTCAAACCAGAGCTCAGAAGGGCCACTGTCATTCAGTGCAGAAGCAGCTCTGTGTTTGCAAGGGTAATTAATCTAAAACCACGCTCTAACAGCAGCTGCCGAGTTGCTGGGACGGCTGCAAATTGCCTGCCCGGGAGGTGATGGCAGGGTGAGTGACCACCCCTCCAGCTGATGTTGCACCAACACAGAAGTTTCCAAAGTAGGAAGGGAGGTGCAGGAGGAGAAAAGAACCTGCTGGTTTACAGGCTTTCTAAATCAAATAATCAGCCTCAGCCACTGTAAGCTGGCTGTGTTCCTGAGGAGAAGGCAGATAGACTTGGTCCATCAGATATGAGCAGCCTATAAGCTGCAGGAACACCTAAACTTCTTCTCTGTCATTTTCAGCAATCAGCTTCTGAAAGTCTGTTGTATTCTCCTGGTGTGTTTTATGCAGTGCCAGTGCCAAAATGCAGATGTCACAGTTCAGGACGATACCCAAGTGCCTCTAAGATTGTAAGAGTTAGTCTTTCAAGTTGACAAGATATATGGCAGACTTCTAGTCCATCTTGAATGCTTTTTGGTGAATCCACTTTATGCCAAAACTTAAGTTTGGAACAGTTTACAAAATCCAGCATTGATGAAAGTGCTTTGAAATTAATTTTAAAGAAAATTAGTGTTGAGCAATGTTCTTGAATGACAATACTGCCTACTTATCCTAGTGTGTGTAGGCTCTGTCAGCATGTGAGCACTGCATGTGGTATGTTTGTTCCCTGTGCAGAAGTAGCTTCGAGCTTATTCTGCATGGCTAGCTATGACTTCCTCTTGTTAGGATAAGTCTTTGCCTGATGTAGAGCTGGACTTGTGGCTGTCCTTAGCCATGCTGTTAGGAAGTGAAGGGTAAGAGAGTGGCTGTTCTTACAGCTAAGCATATTTTCAATAAAACTCCGGGACCCAGTATACTAAGAATAGAAAAGATGGTGTCACCTTTGCACAGTTGCAGGAAGGGCTTTGCTAATGGAGAAAAGCCCAAGTTCCTGAGGGGAGGATAAATGGTGTCATGAAATTGTTGATGTTGATAGTGAGGGGTGAGGGTAAATGGTGGGTGCTATGGTGATACCATGAGTTCACTGGTGTTTATAGTAAAGTTGATTTTTGAAATGTAAAGTCTTCCTATGAATGGGAAATTGGAGTGGGAGATGGAGAACCAGTTTTGTTTTAGCTGGGGTTGAAACCTAATTTGAAAGTGTGTAATTTCTGTGAAGCAGAAGCCCTCCTTACCAGCTGTCTCTTAGAGCCAGTGTGTTGCACCTCGCTGGTCTGTGGGTGGTGTTGGCATTGGGGACCACAGACAGGCTGAGCCATCAGGAGATCTGCTGCATGCCTTCCCTCCCACTGTTCCCACCAGCTGTTCACAGGAGCTACCAGCCACAGGTATGGAATCAGTCCAGGGAATGTAAAATTTAATGAGTTGAAAACTGAATTGTTTGGGTTTAATTGCCCAAACAAAAAGAAATGAAGGAGTTAAATGAGGGTGGGAAGGACTTCAGCTCACCTCTGCCCCATTCCTGCTTCTCCACCCAGAGCAACTGTTCTTCCAACTGCTCTGGGGCCTCTTGGCCCATCATTCCTCTTTTCTTCTTGTGCAAATATCTTGCTTCCTGCTGTCTAAACCAGCCAGGCTTGAGGAAAGTATGTATTTTAAATGGCCAGGATGTCAGTACATTGTCAAAATGATTAAGAGTTGTAAGGGATGTAATTTCTTTAAAAGAATTCAAACTGGAGGCTTCCCCCTGAAGAAGGGCATTACTTACCCACCCAGGTTTATCTTTCTGTATGCTTTATCTGCTTGAGCTTATGATTCTCTTGCTCTTTTTTTTAAGTACTTTCTTGGTGAATTGCATTTAAAAGTAAAAAAGTCCTTGTCTATAGGATATTATTAGCTAAATACTTACTACTTTTTCTATACTAGAAAAAGTGACAAATTTCCCTAGTGGTGAAGAGCCTATTTAATTTTTAAGTCGATTTTTAAGTACTTGCAAAATTTTTTGTAAGGCAAAGAAATGAATTTTACTTGGAAGTTAAAAATTAGGATGAAAAATTCAAGACTTTACTAAGAGAGAAGAAAATTTTGTGGATTTCAGTGCTGAAGGTCAGAAGTTTAGCAGTACTTTAGCCCAGATTTGAAATTAAACTTGAAATGGCTTAGATTGTACATTTACCTTAGATGCTACCTCACTGCTTTGATTGGAGATTGATGTATATTTTCATTGACAGCCTTATTGGGATGCGCTGTTGCTCTTGTTTACTTACTTGTGAGAAAGGCTGTGCACTTTCTGGATTAGAATTCCGTGAAAAGGTAAAGAAATTTCTAAGTCTATCAGATTTCCATTTCCTTATGAGCTTGCTAGTAGACTGTAGAGCACTCATTTTCCCTAATGGTGTTTTTATTAAGTACAGCAGAAACCATATAAGATTTTGTACTGGAAAACAGAAGGGGCACAGTTTCATTTTCTCACGCTTAGTCATCCTGATGGCACTGCGTGTTGTTTTCTACCCCTAACATGATACAAATGGCAGCAAGGGCAAGTACCTCTCTAGTTGACTTTGTTTGGTGTCCTGAACTCATAGGAATGGTTGTGTATCAGCTTGGGTGGTGTAGGTTGGGGATCTGAATGACTCTGTCCCTTTAGCTGGTAGGAAAGGGAAGTCCTATCCAAAATGTTTCAGCTGTGACGTGGCTCTGTGGGGGTTGCTCACACAATACAAGGAAGGAAGAAAAGGGAGAAGAAGATTGCTGGGATGGGAAGGGCACAATGATCGTGTAGGAATAGGTTTGCTGCAGAAGGTGGACTTGCTGAGGGTAAGCTTTCATAAAACAAAAGGGAATTGTGAAGAGTGGTGGCCTCCATGTAGGGTGGATCTTTGGCCTCTGTTTAAAGCTACAGCTGATGACTGGCCAATTATTCTTGTAATAGTGGCCAGAAAGTGGGATGGGACTAGCTCTTTTTCTGGTTTTCTATTGGATGGAGGCAGGCAGGAAAAAAATCTAGCCTTAAAAAAATTAGTAAGGATTCTAAGCACAGTTTTAAGTATAGAACTTCCAGGAAAATAATGAGTGTTTTACTGAGCTGCTGGAAGACTTTTATATCCCACTGGCAGCAGGGTGGGTGAAGTAGGTAGGTGAAGCATTCCATCTGTGACACAATTTCAGAGTGCCTGGGAGAGGTGTTAATTTCCTGCAGAAGCAAAAGAAAGTCCTTCACTATAGTGAGTACTGTTGCTGCTCTGTGGGGGCAAAGAAACGGTGGGGAAGGGCTTCTTAACCTTTCAGCTATTTTAATGTTGCTCCCTTTGAGAGTGTTAACTGGGGAGAGGACAGCTTATGCCTTTCTATTCCACTGCACCTGTGCAGTGTCAGGTAAAATTTGTCTGCTTGGAAGCCTCACAGGGGCAAGCCTATAAATTGCTCAGTGCTTTTTCACGTGCATGTGCAGTTCAGTAGTGCAATAGCTTGGAAACTCTGTTTAGTTAACTTTGTGACATTAGCATGCAGCTTAGAAGTGGGAAAGAATGTGCAGCTTCAGAGTTTTTCAGAATGAATGGATCTGCAAAAGAGCAAACATGGCCCATAGTATTTAGGTGCCTGGTGTTGCATACCAGCTACAAGATGTACATGTTAGGGCTCCAGACAGAATTATGGTGATAATATGTTTTATTGGGATGAACTAATTCATATGGAGGTTAGGGCAGAAAATGAGTTGTGAAACACTGGAGTTCAGTCTAAGTGTTGTTGCTGTAAGACACTTATGCATAGTGACATATACAGGTCCACCTAGACCTCAAAGCAGCCAAAGTGAAATACAGTATTAAAATCTGGATATTTCAAAGTGTGCACATATTTGGTAGTTTCCGTTTGGCTTACATAAGGGAAGTGGAAATCAAGCAGACTCAAAAATTTTCACTCATCTGTGTAGTGGAAAGTAAATTCAGCCTTATTTGTTGTATTTCTCAGTTACACCTGAAGAGTAATTTTCAAACTTCTGAAGATGTCCATTCTTTCAAGACATTATTTGGAGTTGTAACTTGATTTTAAATTACTAGCATCTTCCCAGTCAGTAAGATATAAATCTTCCTTGCAGTGAGTTGCAGCTGTTACTGATGGACATCGCTGAGTGCTTTTGTCTCAGCAAAGTAGGTATTTCATGTCAAGGCTTGATTTGTTGTCCTTTCAGTGAAAGTAGCTCATCAAATCCTACCTGAATTATTGCAGAGTGTAATGCTTCATGAGAACCTCACCCAGGCCATGACAGGTAGTCAGACAAGGCCAGGCTATCACTTCTGGTAAATTAAGGCTCTAAAATCAGTTCTGGATCTCATTCTAATTTTTATCAATGTCAAGAAAAGGTGACTTGTCTAAAGCTGATGGTATACAGTGATTTTAGCTAGCAGTGCTGCTCACCCCTTGTTATGCACAATATGCAAATGTTTATTTCACCACAAGGTGGTACTGAATAAAGTGCTAAGCTAAGCCATTTATTTTGGCAACTGTGGCAGCCTGTCAGACCAAAATGCTCAAAAATGGCATATTCATGAAGGTGACAGGTGGGGGTTTTCATTGGAGCTCAATGAAATCAAAACTGCAGTTTGGTCCTGTTGTTGCATCATTTCCTCTTTCACAATCCAGATGGAAGTCACAGCTTATCCAGCACCTGAAGGTGCATCTGCACCCACAGCTCTTGGACAGGCAGGGTCCTGGGAGTGACTCCGAGCTGCTCACAGCACTGAGGTGCCCCGGCTGGTACCCACTGGTCCTGTCTCTGCCATGTGTGGCATCATTAAATAGGAGCTTTACACTAGCTGAATTCTAAAGCATCCTTATGTGTTTTGTAACATAGATTGATTCCTAAGATAGTCTTACAGGTGAAATTTTTCATGTGAATATTGTTGCAGGTGAGGAGCCTCTCTTTTGATCTTGCTTGTTTCAACAGCTTTAGTTTGTTGCAGCCAGGCAATGCCAAGTATGGTCATTATTTTCCTGGGAGAATTTTTTTTCTGCAAGGAAGTTTCTTGTTGTTCCTAATCTGTTTGAATAACAAGTGAAAAGATGCAGAACTTAAAATTATAGAATTTTGGGGTTTTATTGTATGAGTTATGTTGTGTTTTGTTAGGATTTTCTTTCTTTTTTGGTGAGTGGGGATAAAGGTGTTAGGTTTTTTGGTGTTTTGTTTTGTTTGGGTTTTTTTCTTCTGCAAAGACACAGTGCACATTGGTATTGAATATGACATTTACATAACATACAACAGATCAAGGTACAGCACTGTCATGGAAGAACTGGTATGCATAGTTAGATTTTGATAATAAAGGTTCTTTTGACCTTGGTCATACATTGTCTTGGTATAAGTAAAAAATGAAAAATTTCTATTGAAGAAGACAGTAAAATAATGATTATTCCAGCATATTCTTTTCCACTAATTGAGTTTTTATGTTTCTGTAGGTGTACTGCTTTTGACCCATAAAAATTTTAAGCCTGTTTTTAAAATTAATCTGGATTTTAAGAAAAGTTCTAGCATGTGCATTGTGCTGTAACTACAGCTTTCACAGGCTAGAAGCATGTTTTTTAGTGAGAAGCTTTGAGATGTTTGGGGAAAGAGAAGAGAGTGGGAGAAGGGTCCTGTTTCATTGCCTCAGTAATCAACTGGCACCAGATGATAAGCTTTCTGATAGTAGCTTGTTACTTTGCTTCTCTATCAAGTTTCCATCTAGGAGAATTTTACCTATCCTTATGGTGAAAAGAAGAAGCAAGGAAGAGGTTTTTGGTTATTTTTATTTTTCAAGTATGAACTCGACTGACTGTTGGAATGTTAGTAGGAGACAGCAGATCTGGGTGAATGATAGCAGATGATGCAAGCAGCTGATAATGATGAAACCACTAAAAAACCTGAATGCAATTTGAGGCTCTAGTACAGAGAGGAGAGAAATGAGGCACTTGGTTCTGGTGAGGCTTTCTTTGGAATCTCAGGTGTTGTTGGCTGATACTGGCCAGATGCCAGACACCCACCAAAGCCTCTCTCTCACTCCCCTCCGCAGCTGCACAGGAGAGAAAATACAACGAGGGATTTATGGGTTGAGATAAGGACAGAGAGAGATCACTAACCAAATACCATCATGGGCAAAACAGAATCAAATTAGAGATACTAATTGAATTTATTGCTAACAAAACCAGAGCAGGATAATGAGAAGTAAAATAAACCCTTAGAAACACCATCTCCCCATCCCTCCCCCCTTCCCAACTCTGCATTCTCCCCCAGGGAAGGGGTCAGGAGACAGGGAAGGGGGTTATCACATCAGGAGTTTCTCCCACTGCTCAGGGAGAAGAGTCCTCCCCCTTCTGCACAGTGGGGTCCCTCCCACAGGAGACAGTTCTCCAGGAACTTCTCCAGTGTGAGCCCATCTCATGGACAACAGTCCTCCCCAAACTGCTGCAGCCTGGGTCACCCTTGCATGGGGTGCAGTCCCCCAAGGCCAGGCTGCTGCAGCGTGGCCCCCTCTCTCCATGGGTTTCCCAAAGGGTCACAGCCTCCCCTCAGGCATCCACCTGCTCCAGTGTGGGTCTCCTCCAGGGGCTGCAGGGGGATCTCTGCATCCCCATGGAACTCCATGGGCTGCAGGGGCACAGCTGCCCCAGCATGGTCTGCACCACACACTGCAGAGAAATCCCAGCTCTGGTGCCTGGAGCAGCTCCTGCCCCTCCTTCTGCACTGACCCTGGTGTGTGCAGGGCTGTTCCTCTCACGTTCTCACCCTGCTCTTCTCTGGCCACAATTACGTCTGCACAGCAGCTTTTTTTTCTCTTGTTAAATTCCTTATCCCAGAAGTGTTACCACCATTTCTAACTGGCCCAGCCTAGTCCAGTGGCACATCTGTCTTTGGAGCCACCAGGGACTGGCTCTGCCAGACACGGAGCAAGCTTCTGGCAGCTTCTCCCAGAGGCCACCCCTGTAATCCCTCTCCCCCCACTAGCCCCCCAAAACCAGGCCATGCAAACCCAATAAATCAGGTTTAAGAAAAACGTCAGGAACCAAGAATGACTGCAAGGAGAAAAGAGCTGTTGCACAGATGCAGAACTGCTTACTTGAGCATGAGAAGAACTGGGAGAAGAAATGACTGTTCAGTCTAAATGCAGGAGGGGGTAATTTGGGTAGGTGCTTGTAAAGAAGTTTTGGCACAACACAGACTCTAAAAATTGAAAGGAATCAGGTTAGCCTAGAAATCAGTATGAGACTCATTGGAGGGAGGGATTTGGTAGAGTCTTTCCAGTCTCTGAAATTGGGAAGAAAAGTGCAGAGCAGTTCTCAAAGCCAGCACCTTTAGTACTCTCAAAAGAAGGCTTTCCATGTAGCACCACTGTGTGCTGAATTTGGCCCAATTGGATGGTAAGGCTGCCTGTGCTCCTCAGTGCACTCTGTTGACAAGCTATAGTCCAGTGAGAAAATGGTAGAAGAGTTTTATTGTCTGGCATTACTTTTTTTCTTGACCACTGAAAACAGTAAAACACTTTTTAATGCCCATTGTGTACCTGCAAGCAGCACATTTCAAACAGATCTTTGTATCTGGCATTGTTTTGTCTGTATGGAAGGTGAAGTCAAGTGTCTCACTCTGGTTTTAGTAGAAATAGCTCTCAAATAAATTTTGAAACTGAGTTTTTGAGACAGTTTCTGGTTAGACTGATCTGGCTGAGTCAAAGCAATTTCCAAGTGATTCCTTCCCTCTGCTGGCAGAGGAGAGACTGCATTGCTGTTACCCGAGTTGACCCAGGCTATAGAGGATGCCTTTGTGAAACAACTCTCTAAGGGAATTCATGCAGGCTGTTGTATAAAGAAACTTAGAAGAGAGAACATTTAGCAAAGACCAGTGATTGTTTTAGTTTCCACTGATTGCTTTTACATTAAAACAATGAACAGAACAGATGGTTAAGGTGGAAGAGCTGTGTAACACTGAAAAACAATCTCTGAAATCATGTGCTTTGGGCGTAGGGTCTGTTTTGAAAAAGATTTTTTTTTTGTGAAACTAACTGTTACTACCTGGGCAAATTTGCTGTAAATTACTGGAAAGAAGTAGCTGGTTGTTGAATGTTCTTGTCTTTCTGTAGTCTGTAGTTTAGCTGTGAGCTTCAGTTGACAGGCTGCAGCATCATCATTTTGGATTTATCTCCTGATATCGCATTCTAAGTTGTTTTCTCTTTTTTTTTTTTTTTTCCTTCTGATTTTTAATACCAATATCTGACAAGTTTTGTGGCAGGATTCTTAGAGTACTTATGTTGGCTGCCACGTAGTTCTTTGGAAGCTCAGGGTGGTTGCAAGGTGGTTTATTGGGGATTATGGTGAAATCCATCCTGGCTCTGTGCCTTGCGTGGTGTACATAGGGAAGGTTTTGCTGCTGAGATGCAATAAACATCGAGTTTCTCTACCAGTCGTGAAATACATCTGCAAACTGTCTAGATGAACCTGTTGAAGCTGTTGTGCTCTCTATAGCTGCTTTACGTAGAAGCTAGATCCACAGGGAAAATCAGTAAATCTTGCATAGAGGTAGAGGCTCAGTAGCCATGCACACGTTTTTAATGTTCTGTATGTGTTTGCCCCTTTGAAAACTGCAGCATAAAATATTTTTTTTTTTAATTCAGTTCTTGTTAAGTTAGGTTTATACCAGACTAAACTGGTCTCCTGTAGGGTTTTATCACTTTGTGTCTCCGAGTTCACTAGTGAAGTCTGTCTGGAAAGACAAATTTAATGGAAGCACTGATAGATGCAAATTTTGGTTTGCAATCAAACCTCAATCAATATGAGGCACAAATTTGATCACAAAAAGCCAACATCTGGGTTTGAATAAACCTGCACAAATATGAAAACTGATATATGCTGACACCAATAGGCATTGAAACATTGAAAATATTTACGAAAGTTTTATGGTTTTAATGGATTTTTTCATATATGTTAGCCATGGTGGAAAAACCGATGAGAACTGTATCTGGAATATATCAGATAATAGTATATCTTGTGTAACAGTCTATTGAAATACCTGAAAAATGCAATGCTACTGTTCAAGTAATAAGATAGATGAAATGAAGTAAATGGCTGGCTGATACACATTTTGAATGGGTTATAAAACCTTTATTTATGGCAGGAAGTTGAGCTTCTTTCAAAGGTGTATGCTTATCTAGTGAGTGCTGTAAAGATCCTGGAGAATGACCTCTGTTCTCACCAGCTTTCAACTTGTGCCCTCTTCCTTCTTCCCTTTCCTGGATAAGTTTCCTTTCCACTGCCAGGAGCTTTTTAAAATGCAATTTCCTTTTCATAGCGATCCTTTTGCATACGGTGTTTGTAGTGGCACTCAGAAAAGGTTTATAAAATTGAAGACAAACTTCATCACATTATAGATTGTTCATCAATTGCATTCAAGTGAAAATTACTCAGTTGTGGACTTTGTGCTTATTTTTTGAAGTGTTTGTCTTGTTTTTCTTCCTGGCAATGTTTAATTGACCAGGAGAGAGGCTTCCTTGCAGGTGTATCTTTGTAATTAAATGTCACCTCCTTTTGTTTGATGAACTGCTTTAGAGCAAGTAGTAGAATTCCCTGAGAGCTGTCTATGCTTTGCATTGCTGGTGTTACTCCGTGGTGTTCAGCCAGGACACTTAAGCCAAGGCTGAACCTTCGTGACCCATCATTTACAGCTGGCTTGTCTGCTCCTTGCTACTCTGTACACTGCTAGAGAGGGGACTGACCTATGTTCAAAGCAGTGAATGGTCATGGGAAGCGTTGTTACTTGTGGCTTGCAGGAGTTCTTGGCTAGCCTGTGTTACTCTGGCACTCAGCTGTGATTCCAGCACACTGGTTTGGAAGATGGAGCTCGATAGCTGTGTGCTTCTGTAGTATGGATAGTTTTGGTTGCAAAGTGGAACAGTTGTGAAATTTGGCAGTACATATCTCCCTGGCAGCTGATCAGCATAAGGTAACTGTCTGCTACTGCTGGTAGTTTTTCCCTTTGATCGAGACTTACCTGTTTTCCCCTCTGTGTGTGATGAATTGATTTCCACCTTGCTGACTAAAGTGTGTAGAAGCTGATACTCTCCCACAGAAATGTTTTTGAGCAGTAGAGGATTATTACACCTTTCATGAGTCTAGGAGCCATGAGATGGGAGAGAATAATGTAGTAGTGAAAGTAGAAGACTGTGTTGTCGGTTTTTCTCTTCCTGATACTATTAGAGCCCTCCAGGGTGATCCCAGCCAAACCCCTGGGTACTTCACCACTCACTGTAGTGACTCAGTTTGTGAACTCACCTTTGGCACTCAAAATCACTAAGAGCTGTGCTTTGAGGTAAATTAAGCTGGTGTTAGGTAAAAGACTTTCTTACTTGCAAGACATTTATGTTCTATAATGAGACATTAATAATTTTCTTTAGAGGTTTGGTGTTCAGAAATTGCTGAAGGGGCACATTAAAAAACGCTTTCATGATCTGTTTTATCATTCTTTCTGTGGACTTGCTAGTCTGTTCTTTTGTACTGATTACGACCATTTGTACTTCAGAGACACAAAATGTGCAAGGGTATGGACATTAGCACTGGTATGGGGTTTCATATTTTTTTCCTAATTTTAATAATGTTTATTGCTTTCTTGATGTATATAATTTTGTCAGACTTTCTCATATGTATTATGTTGTTCATTGTGCAAAACTTGCATGATTATTCTACATATGAAAACATGAGATGTAAGTGATCGTTTGGGGGAATCATTGATCAGTTGGAAGACTCAGGCACTTTTCTATTTCACTTGAATTGTGTGAGTCTTTTCTTTGGTCCTCTGTAATTCTTTCCTTACTTACATTAAAATATGTTTCTAGACAGGTATCTCAGTAAAGGTTGAAAGTATACTCCAAAGACCTCTTTGTTAAAAATGGCTTTATAATTAGGTTACCCTATGCATAAGCATACAGCTAATTATTACTTTCACCTTTAATAAAAGATATTTCATTAAATATAAATTATTTAATAAAATATTCTTAAACTTTCTCTTGAAAATGCCTTACCATTGCTTAATAGCAGATGACTTGTGGATTTAACTATAAACATTCTTTAGCTTTTTTGTCATTTTTACCTGAATAATGCAGTTTTGAAAGGTTGTATTTTTACAGAATCATAGAATGGTTTGGGTTGGAAAAGACCTTAAAGATAATCTAGTTCCAGCCTCCCTGCCATAGGTAGGGATGCCACCCCTTGGATCAGGTTGCCTAGGGCTCCATCCAGTCTGTCCTTGAACACTTGTAGGGATGGGGCATCCACAGCTTCTCTAGCAGCCTGTTGCAGTGCCTCACCACACCATTGATAATTTAATATAAATTCTAACAGATTTAGTTAGGTTTTTTTTTTTTTCTTGCTGTTTGGGTGAATTAGTCTTTTCTCAAATTAAGTTTGACTAAAAAAATAGTAGCGTTATATGTTCTTTAAGCTGTTTCAACTAGGTCACCTTCAGTTTATGTAGGGAGTATATGGAGTGTATGAGGAAAGAAAGTCAGAGAGGTATTCATTCAGTTAACCCACTGAATTTCAGGTGTGCCATCCTAATGTTAATATCATAAGTTACTTGGTACTAAAAGTGTAGTAAGCCTCTGTATTTGTAGGAAGTTATAGAGCCACACAGGGACACAATGGGACAGGAGGTGTGAACATAAGGGGCAACGGGGAGTGCCAGGGACTAGCTCCAGAGGGATGCTTCTGCCCTCCCTCCCAATCCAGTTATGAATATGGGGATGGGGAGGTTGCTGAACCCAATCTCTTGCCACCAAGGAAAGTTCTGAGACATGTTTTAACAAGTACTAGACATACTTGTGGTTGGGGAAAGTCTGTTTTTAGGAACCATCAAGCTGATTTTCTGTCCCACTGTGTTGCCAGAAGTTCTCAGCTTTTATAATTCTTCTTCTATAGGTTCAAAAACCTATAGTGTATTGGGGTGGTGGGGAAGAGTCAGAAGTACACACACGCGAGCAGAAATTCTAAAATTGCCAAATTTATTAGGAAACTAGCACAGCCATATTTGTTCTCAGGCAGCAATGTTTTCATGCTATTCTTAGAGAGAAATGTGTATACAAGTCAGAACTTAGTTCTGCAGCAGGATGCCACCCATTTTCCTTGCTGCAGGGAGCACTGTGAAAAGTATATAAACCTTATCTGGGTTTTTGGGAATTGTCTCAAATCCACAGAAGTCAGAAATACAGATATTCCTGCCTTTCTTTTGCAGAAAGTCAGTGTGCTTTGGGGCAGCAGTTTCCTGCGTAGCAACGACAACAGCTTTTAGTGGCAGCTCCTGCTGTTTGCGCAGGTTAAAAAGAGACTTTACAAGTAAGTTAGGAAAATTAGGTGGATTCAGGAAATTTTGAAGACTAGACTTTTTTCTTCGTATATGTCAGGCAAGAGGATGTTATTTTCCAGGGCAAAACTGCAGGAGAGAAAAGATGCAAATTATGGGAGAGGCAGGACTTCCTAGGAAAGGCTGATATGGGTGCCTCTTCTTTCTCTTTCTTTTTCCTGAATTTTCTGTTCCCGTCTTCTTCCTCTCTCCAAACAAGCTAACGCAGCTGTGACTTCTTTTCCCCTTTCTGAGGTGAATCACCACGGCTCCCCTGGCCTCTATAGAAGCTTGTTTTGGTGGTAAATGGTGGTAAGTGATTACTTAACCATAGGGAATAATCACAGTATGCAGATCTGGAAGACCTGTTGGGTTATTTTTCTGAAGAACAATAGTCCTTATACCATTAAAAATCTGAAACAAAACTAGTATTTCAAGAGGGACCATATTTAGCTAGACAGGTCAGTGTTGGACATCATGTGGGGTGTTTCCATTTCAATGAAAGTATTAATGAAATGCTAGATCAAATACTTTCAAAAAATTTTCTCCTCCTTGATAACAATCATTCTGTTTATCTGTTTGTCTCTTTGTCACAAAATCTGTTGACCCTTTGGTTTTTGGTCTGTCAAAATCTGGAGTTGAAGAGATGTATATCCTTTTGTACAAACCCTCTTGTGTTCTCTGTTACTGTGCTTTGTAACAATTCCTTTCTAGTCCTGTGCTGCTTCAGTTCCTACTTGGTAGCATCCCTCCCACTGAGGACTTCATACATTCTTTGGAAATAATTACTGAAACTAGGATTTCCTCGACTGGTATTGAATTCAATTACTACTAGAGTGCATGGCTTCAGAAGTGGAGATGGATATAGCTGACCTGATACCTCCTTTGCGCCACTTCACCTGCCCACCTCCTGGTCTCCAGGCTGCAGTCCTTTCTGGTAGTGGTTTGAAAACTCTGATACCTACTGGTACTGCAAAAGTGCTTCAATAAAAATTCAGTGTGACAAACCAGTTTCTGGAGCCCTACAAAAATTTAATACTGGCAGAAGTGAACTATTTAGGTGTCTTAACAACCTGTTCATCATTTTTCAAACCCTTGTAATCATTAATCCTTAAATATTCTGGTTTTGGAGTTTTTTGTTTGTTGCAGGGGATGATGAGACAAGTTTGAGTTATTTTTATTTGTAAAGAGGTAGGCAGTGCCTACAGAAATGAAAAAGCAGTGGTTTTCTTCTGATTGTAAGCAGCTTTTCCTACTATAACCATTTTTAACTTGGTGTCTCCAGAGGTAATATCTTTACTCTTGGAATAGAAACATGAAACATACTTAGTAAAAACTTCTTGCAGTGTATGTCAAGTTAATGAGGTGTCCTGTTCACAGTATATCTTTTAATAATCATTGTTTTATTCTTTTAGTCAGCTGCTTCAGAATGTTCTGTAGCATGTGTGATGGTTGTTTGTAGAGTTCCTTCCTGCTTCTTGGTCCAAAGTTGCTGAGGTTGCCTATTAACTTAGTTGTTTCATTACAAGTAATGTATTTCTTCATCTTAAAAAACTTACTTCATAACTATTCTTTTTGTTCCAGCTTTACAGATAAGATTCTTGTATCCTTCAGGGAGACAGCTGAGAGGAGAGCAGGAATTGTGCCAACAGAAGTGGAAAGCATGAAGACCATCTGTGAAGGGCTGTGGGGTGGGTGTTAGGGCAAATGCTGGGCTGAGACCTGAAGCCCAGTGAAAGATTTTTGTGCATGTTACTGAGCATTTTAAGTACTTGTGCAAAATGGGAAAATACACATTAGTACTCATAAATCTAATAATCACCTAGCTATGCTAAAATACAGGCTGCTTTCTGAAGGACAGAAATTCTGGCACCTGTGCAGACAACAGTGCTGCTTAGACTCTCACATGGAAGCAGTGATCAAGTGCACCCCTCCAGCCCTGGTGCTGTAGTTGCCATTAAGTTGGTTTTTTTTACTGAGAGGAGCTGCTGAGCATATTTTGGGCTTGTAGCTTCCTAAAAGTAAACACACTTAACACGAGGTGTGCTTGGTGCTTGATCTGAAGGTGTAGATTGACATGACAAGTAAGGACAACTGGTGGCCTGCTACTTCTGCAAGAGTCTCTCCGTGTCTGTGTGCTTCCCACTTTTCTCCTGGGTTGTGAACTAATGATCATGTGTCACAGGGGGAATTAATTCAGCTACTTCATCAATTAGAAAACGAATTTAAAAACACTTCAGTCTCCTGTGTTGGCTCACTGCAACGTCTCTCCTTGCAGCCTTGCAATTGCTCTCTAAAGGAGAAAGAAACAAGGGAGAGCTACACTGACTTCTTCCATAAATTTTTAGCCATTAGTTAGGGTACAGTCTGAGATAATGTCAGTCTTGCCTGACTGTGACCTGATGGGGTGGCTGAAGGGGTCTGAGACCAGGGGAAGGATACTGGGAATGGCTGGTGTGTGAGAGGTCTGGCTGCACCTGCACCCCAAATCTGTCAGGTCCGTGTAAGTGACATGGGGTAAAATGGTGATGCAGGGTAAACCTGGCATACCATCCAGAAAAAAAAGTCTGTGTAGGTAGGAGTCATCTTTTTCCTTTCTATTCCAGGCCAGTCTCTCTAACCAGACAAAAAGGGTGATCTGAATTCACTGATGACAATAGTTATTCCCACCTTTCCATATTCATACACTGTCTAGGACTACTGTTATTTTCAAAATTATTAAAGACCCCTAAGGCAGGGAAAGGAAACCTTATTTTATCTTGTGGTGTTTTTGTTGGTTTTTCTCCTACATGCAAGTATTTCCACAGCCTTATCTGATCACAACAGTACTTTTGGACAAATCAAATCTCTTCCTCACTGTTAACACTGAGATTTTAGCCTAAAAATAGGCTAATGGTCTAACCTGGGGCACTTGACTTATTCTACCTTTGTTCATTTTTTCCTCATCACAAAAGCAGGCTGTTGGAGCATAACACTACCTTGCAACAGCTTTGTCAAATCCATATCAACATTTTGAAGTAATAAAAGGTTTGCAGTAAAGGTCATGTTATGTTATACTTTTCTGGTAAGCACAGATTTACGTATGTAAACAGCAGATGAGATAACTAGTCGTGGGTTTGCTTTGTTTTGTCTTTATGAAGAGAATTTGTAAAAAATGGGAGTTGTAATTTCTTCTCCTGTTGTAAACCTCATGTGAAAATGAGTATATTAATACCCTAGTCAGCTGATAGAACTGCCTTTAGGAATTTAAATGAACTTGCTTCATGTGTCCTCTGCTTTAGGAGAAAGTGGCAAGTGGAATATATTGTTCTAAACACAGTTACAGTTTGATTTTCCTAGTATACACCACCTGTGTTGTCTGCTTCTCCCCTTGTTTTGCTGTTTCTAATGGTTTCGTGATATAAAGATTCTAGCTGCTTTTGACAAACAAGGTCTGCAGCAATCAATACACAAACTGTCCCTTAATCAAGCTGAAGTTCCAGCTTCAGTGGGGACCTTATTTGGCAGATTCTTGGGTAGACTGACCTGACACAGTAACAACCCCAGAATTACATCCAGTGTTTGATTATCAGGAGAATTAACTCTGATAGCTTGGCTGTTTAATAAGCTGTTTAGAAGTTACTGTGGACTAGACGAGTGCAGCACACTACAGGATTAGATCAATTATGGGACAGAACTGTACTTTCAATTTCCATAAGGTAATTTTTTTCTTCTGTGCTATGGGTTTCTACTGAGGTATCTTAGGTAACAGTTTATCTCTTTGATGATGGGTAATTTGGTCCCATCTGGGGTGACACTTGACTTCAGTTCTGCTTCTCCAAGTATGGATTGGAATCACTGTTTGAGCTTTTGCCTCAACTCCCTGGAGAATGCTGTGCTGTTTGCACTTGTTTGTCTTGTGTGTTTGCTCCCTGTTGTGGCTGTATCCGTCATTGCATTAAATGTGAATCAAAATGTGGTTTCAACTTACAATGCACTGTGAGAAATAACTAGATGAAGTAATGTGAAACTGGAGCTAGAGCACAGTATCTAGGGTTTGTCCAAGTGATGGCACGTGGGGAGAAGCTTGAAAGTTTGTTCTGCATTAGCTTTTCCCCAGTTTATTCCTGACAACAGGTCAGCATGCACATCCGTCACTGAAGCCATGTGAAAGTTACCAATTTCTGTTACTTCATGGTACCTTTCATTAGCATAGCTTTTCACCAAAACCAGCTGTGTTGTGGATTGGTACTGCCCCATGAGATGGGCTTCTTTGAAAAAAGGTAGAGCAAAATAATTATTTATAAATGAAATCTTAACTACTTTATGTGACCAAGTTGTTACAAAAAAGTTTCTTCAAGTTACTTTGTTTGTAGGGGAAAACAAGTGATAATATTTTAACCTCATACATTATACCTTGAATCTAAGAAATGTCTACTATTACTCCTGACAATGTCCTGCCAGTTAGAAAATATTTTTCAGGCTTTCTTCTCGTTTTGCTTGCACCTGTGCAAATCTGCTGTTTCTTAATTAAATTCATCAAGTAGAGAGGATACAATTTGGTTTAATGTCTGATAGTCAAGCATGAAAATACTGATTATTAATACATGCATGAGAAAACTCACAACCTCAAAACTAGCAAAGGCATGGAAACCAGTTGTAGGTGTCTTTTTGAAGGAAAGCAGGACAGTTTAGGAATAGCAATAAAATGCCTGTCCTTTTTTGTGTGGGCTGGGGAATGTGGATGATCAGGTTGGTGAAGAGAATAATTTGAGACACTTGTGTTAAAAGTTCTCACTGTTTTTAAGTATTCACCCACATCCATGCCAACTCTGTTAGGTTTTGTAGCCGTCTTCTGGGATGTAAGAGAGAGATAAGGAAGAGTGTACTTCTCCTACCTCCTTTGCTTGATTATGAGAGCTTTATTTTATGCTAAGTACCACTTTCTGGTGGAAGAATATGAAACAGCATGAAGTATTTCTGTAGGTACAACAGTAAAACATAACAGCAGCTGTTGCTGGAGAAACCAAGGGTTGATTACTGCTGATGGTATCAGTTGGGCTTATCTGTTTTAGAGGTTCAGTAATGCAGATTAGTGAATAGGTTCTGCAAATATACAGTGATTTGCCTTATTCTATTTGAAATAAATAAAATGCTGCTTGGCAAATGGGAGCTCAGGAGCCTATTCCAGCTTTCATGTCTGGTGGGGAACCTGACTACTACGCAGAAGGATAGTAGAAGAATGAACTCTTGATCTTGTCTTTTTCAACATAAATAATTGTAGGATAAATTTTCACTGTTTATGGATTTTTCTTGGCTCTACCTGAAGACCAAAGTGGTGATTCCAAGTGAAGATTGAGACCATGTTTTTTCACAGTTCTCTAACAGTTTATCATAGAATGGGTTTGGATTGAAAGGGACATTAAAGATCATCCATTTCCAACCCCCCTGCAGTGAGCAGGAATGCCACCCACTAGACCAGTTTGCCCAGGACCTGATCCAACTTGGCCTTGAACGCTTCCCAGGATGGAGCATCAACAACTTCTCTGGGCAGCCTGTGCCAGTGTCTCCCAGCCTTTCAGAAAGAATTTCCTCCTAACATCTAATCTAAACCTGCTTTCTTTCTGTTTTAAGGCCATTACCCCTTGTCCTGTAACTCCATGCAGTTGTAAGAAATCTCCAGCTCTCTTATAGGCCCTTTTTAGGTATTGGCCAGCTGCACTAAGGTCTCCTTGGAGCCTATTTTTCTCCAGGCTGAACAGCTCCAACTTCCTCAGCCTGTGTTTATCAGAGAGGTGCTCCAGCCTTCTGGTAGTCTTATGGATGTAAACTTTCTGTCCATCTTTAAGAAAGCCATGGGAAAGGTTTTGATTGTGATACTAATATTGTTAGTAGTTAACAGTATTATTCCATTGGAATAGATCTGAACTGGGGTTAATCCAGCCTGAACCTGGTGGAGGTTGGAGTTTGACTGTAGATGATTTCCTGTTGTAAGCAAGACAAGGAAAGAGCTTTTTAAGCATTGTTCCTTTGGGAGAGAGTCATACACATAAAAATTACCTGCTGAAGTTATTGAGCACACTTTGGTTTTATCTCATTAACTGGGAGAATTGGATTTTGATTTTTGGGGAGTTAGGTTTTTTGTTTTCTTTCTGATTTGTTTTCTGAGGTAAGTATTTAAATGAATTACAGGGAACACATAGTGACTTCTGTGCTTTTGGGAGGTCAGGCATGCTGAAAGTGAGGGTTGCTGCCCAGTGGCAGGGGGAAGGTGAGTGGTAGTGGCTGTTGCTGTGTCTGTATCCCATCATATTCAACCTGTTCCCTCCTCACCTTCCCATTGTATAAGCATGGGGTCTTGCAGTTTGTGCCTTAACTGAGAACTCAGATAGCAGGATATACCTGGGTTAGGTTTGGCTGGTAACAAATTCAATCACACATGACAGTTTCTACAAGTCTTAGGCTGGCTATAGGAGAACAGGCTGTCCCCCTCTGAATTTAAGACTGTTAATTAAAGAGGTAACTGATAGCTTTTTATCTTACTTTACAAGAATCAGCTGTGAGAGTTGGCTTGTTCTGGTTCTGTTATTTGACTGTGATGTTTTTATACTCATGCTGAAAGCCTAACAAACCATTACCATTACAAAGAAGGTGTTGCTTCTCTGCTACATGTATTTCCTAATGCAACTGAGACCATTCAAGTAGGGGCTCGCTCCTGAAATGCCCAGGTTATTTAAATGTATCGTGGTATGTGGATGGTCTCCTGGCCTTGCATCTTTTCTGAAATCCCTTCCTGCACCTGCTCAGGGTCTTTTGCTTTCACTCCTAGGTAGGAGCAACTGCCTCTGTTTTCCAGCTGAGAAAGGGCAGGTATCTGGCTTGTTCTGCTGTCCTTAAAACTCTTCCTTCATGAGCATCTTTGGATCTTTTAGTAAAAGTGAATGTGTCTTTTAAGGAATAGAAAATCAGCATAAGTATTGTTAATATGCACACCTGGACAAAATCAGAAAGCTTTTGTGCTTTTCCTTCTTCCCCTTAATGAATGCTTAAAGGGCTGTGGGTTTGGGTCAGATTCCTCCAAAGTTTGCAGTTTCTGCCATTATTCTTCCCAGGTTAATTTCCTCCACTGGAGTTTCCCCCTCTCTCTGCCGCCACACATGTGTGGGGAGGATGAAAGATAGCTTTCGCTACCTCCGGGAGCCCTGGAGAGTCCAAGATAAAGCATTCTGCTAGTCAGTCTCTTGGTCTAACTCTGGCATGCCTCTTTGCAGAGAGTGACCCAGCTCAATGGGCAGCTGTCCAGGTGTCCCAACCCTGGCTTTGTCCACACATAGGTCTAAGCTTTGCCTCTGCTCTGGGTTTCAACTCTTTGTGGATTCCAGAGCACCAGAGCAGAAAGCACACAACCTCCATGCTTGCTGGTGATGTGCACTAGGTTTGATGAGTAGTAGCAGGCTGAGGCATGATTTAATGCAGTGCAGTTTTTCAAATGCGTTACTAAGATAAAATTGTTTCCTTTTTTATTTCTCTCACTGAAGTAACAGGAGAAGAAAAGGCAAAAAGGGAGAGCTCTCTATGTTGATTATTGTTCACTTCTTGCAAAGGAGAATTTCAGTATTCATTTTTTTCTATAAGTAATTTTCTATAAATCCTATCCCGATGTGGTCAGGACAAGTAAAATCTGAATGTTTCTATTGATATCAGATCCATGTGAGCAGGTAACACCTAGTTCTGTGGAAGAAAATAGAAAAGCAGTAGAACTTCATGTCACCATGTCATCAAATGAGAAAGCAGGTTAAGATGTCTTTAAGAAAAAAGTTTGGTTGAGCTCAGGTGCCTTCTGAAGAACATCTTTATACTTTATCCTCATAGTTTTTTTAGGAGAGTTGTAGATATGACTGTGGAGTGAAAAAGAAGTTTGAATGGGAAGCAAACAAAGTGGCGTGGGGTTTTGCTCCAGGCAGCCAAGGCCGTTTTTGCCAGTTAAGGTTTTGGGTTGTTTCTGGGGCTAAAGCCACTCTGGTCTCTTCCCACACAGGTGGTGCTGGCTGTGACCCTCGCTGGTGTGTAGCTGCACCATTCCACAGTGCTCCTGGGGACATGGATGTGTGTAAGTGTGCTCCTGACAGTGGTCCTTAGAGTTGTGAATGAAGCTGGAGTCTCAGCCTCTGCCTGAAGTTGTGAAAGCTAGATCACCTTTGAGTATTTAAGTTGATGCTGTGCTTAAATATGCTTTGTAAAGCATTCAGAAGACTTGCTTCTGGAGCAGAAAGGTCAAACCTTTGATGTGCTGGTGGTGCTTGGATTGCAGTTACGTACACTTAGATTCCCTCCCAGTTTCTTGCTTTTGAGGGCCTTTCACCTGAAGGATGAGGGACTAGCAAGTACTTCAAAGGCCATGAGACTTTGCTTCTTTTTGTATCTTTTTCAGTGTTGACAGTGTGGTAATTCATGCAAAAGTCATTGACAGCAAATTGTTGTCAAAACTGGAAGAGGTGGTGTCTGCTCAAGCCTGCGGTGTTTGTGCCTTATTGACTTTTTCTCTCTGAGTGTCATGTGGAGCAGGAGCCACCATGTCGTTGTCATGGCTTCATCCACAAGCGTGGAACTTGTGAAAGGAGAACAGCAACTCTGCTTAGAGGACATGTGAAGGGGAACCTCCTCATGAACCCTTTCAGGGTTGGTCTCTGAGCTGGTGACACAATAGAAGAGACTGTAGTTCAACTTTTATTAATAATAAATGCCTTTAGATGATCTTAATGACAGCTCAGATAGGCCATTTTTAACACCTTCTGGATCCTTTTGAGGACAATGATACATACCCTGATAAAGGCTAGTGAAGCCCTTCCCTCCAGAGGAGAGGAGTGATGACTCTTGAGGGATGTTACAGATGGTTGTCAGAGAAGATGGTGGAGCAACTGAATGAGACAGGCATTCAGGAAGTAATTCATTGCAATTCTGTTGAGAAATGAATTCAAGAGGGAGTAGAAGTGAAACACCCCATGGAGTATGGTTTGTGAAGTAATGAACAACAGGCAAGAAGTTATGTGAAAATGTTCTGTGGAGGAGATGGCACACACAAAACAGAGGATGTTTGTGCTATTTGGTAGTGGTACAAGTTAAGTAGCTCCTAATCTAACTACTCTAAGTTCTGGCCGTTTATTCTTGCTTGTCATGCAGCAGCACTGGGGATTTGGACCATTTGACAGCAAGGAGGGAGGATGAATGAACTGAAAAACAGAATGTATTTCACAGGTTTTGGGGTTTTTAAAAAGAATTTTGGTGGAGAATGCCTGGATATCACTGGCACACATCAGGAATCCAGACTGACTCAAACCACAGAAATGCCTAAAAGGCACATGCAGAATGCTTAGTAAAAGTTTGAGCTGTCTTTGGTTGGCACTTTTTGAATCATGTCTACTTGGGTTTAATTTGGTTGGCACCTACCACTGTGGAGTTCTTAACTGTCATGAGTCCTTCAAGTATTTTCCACAAATTATTACTGGTTTTTAAAAGAAAATAAATTCAAAATTATACACTTTCCAAATGTACAAGAAAAGTAAGTCGTCACTGCTTTGTAACTTGCCAATGAATATGAAAGAACTGCTTCCAGTGAACTAGAAAGGACTAGGATTTTGCTTGTAAATAAAGGGAATTTTAATCCAACTGTTTCTTTACCTGTAGAGTATGAAAGTCCTCTACACTAGACTGTCCCTTCACTTTCATCTGTGTATTTCCAGAATATTTTTTTAATACATAACTTCCTTGGTAATTTACAGGGGGATAATGTGGTGCACTGGTAGAAATTAAATTTCTCTACTGAAGTATATATTTGGCATGGCCATTTTCACTTTCAGCATTAAGAAGTAAGAGCGATTAAGCATGTGCATCTCAGAACTAAGAGTAAAGTTTCACTTAGAAAATGCTTGTTTGTCAATACATGCTATATAGTGGCCCCTTCTGTAAGGAGCAAAACAGCAATGCAAGTACAGCCTGCAAATGTTACATTGCATCCAACCTGGAGCAGGTCAAATGACAGATATATATAAATCAGTGCTTTTCTGGTCTAGTTTGAACTTTGCTTTCTGTGTAGTTAACAATGATTTCCTTTAAAAGAAGGCTTAGAGTGTGGAAATTATTTTTCTGATGTAAAGTATCATGCTATCTGTTTCTGTTTTCTGTTGGTGTCATTGCTTTCTTGGGCAGTAAGTAAATCAGTGTAGAGTCTGTGTGTGTGTTCTGTCTCTCTTCACCCCTGCCCTTTCTTCTTCCCTACCCTCTTCCAGAAAAAAAGTGCTTTTAAAATAAAATGTCAGGGGGAGGTACAGAGGGAGGTACATACTGCTCTCCTAATAATTTAAATGCTACCTTTCTTCAGTATGAAAGAAGCTAGAGCCTGCTTTCTCCTTCCAGACTGTAAGCAGAGTAGCCCCTCCTGAGATGCTTTACAGAAGTGAAGCACAACTGAGTATTAAGAGCTGGATGCTGCCTGACATTTAATACTACTGTGCTCAGCTGCTCTTAGGCATGTGAGTCGTTCCTCATGCTGTGAAAATTCACCGTGCTGTTCTGTATACTGAGGGTTCTGAAGTTCTTAATACACAGTGGTATTCTTAAAGCCTGGGGGTTTGACATTGTGAGAAGCTGATATTGAAGGGAGAAGGTTCTTCAAAATGAAGGAAGATAATAAAACTAGTTATTTGTACCAATGTCACAAGAGATTGTTTTATTTTGTTTCTCCTTTCTCATATTCTAGCATGTCCTGGGTCTGTGGCAGCAGGTAGACTGACAGGCTACCTCTAAAGCTGTACTTCCATCAATTGCTGATACTAGTGCACAAAGATGGACTGTTTGGGTAGGACAAGGCTCCATTGAAGTTACTGCTAATAAGCAAGCCAGCTCTGTTCACTTCAGTCCCATTCACAACACAGGAAAAGACTCAGTCTTTGCCAAACTTGAAAAGCTGAAACTATTACAGAGGTTAAAAATTATTTATTTCAAGTGGGTGTAAAACATATTTTCAAAATAAACACTGAAACCACACCTGACTCTTACCACATATATTAATCATATTCTGTGTGGGCATGAAGTGCAGAAAATGTTGAGCTTTGTATTCCTTGGTTTTATAAATGCAGGTTTTGTTCTAACTAGCATTTAATATAAGCAATGCTTAAGTACTGTCAGATACAATGCACCTTCTCATTATGTAATGCTACTTCATTGTAGCTTAGTTTACTCCTAGCAAAAATGTCTAGCTCTTTTAATACCTCCCTAATGCTTAAAGAAATTTTAAAAAGTGAAGTAGCCATAGGTGGGATTAAATTGACTATTCAGTTTTAATGTATACCTATACTTCTCTAAACAAAAGCAGATGTTAATCCTAGTGCAATAGCATTTTGTTTCTGTAGCAAATTGTTCTCTTAGTTCACTGTGCTTGTGTTCTGTAGTGCTGTACTGATTGTCATCTGGTTTTTAAGTACAGCTCCTTGGTGCACTGGGTGATTCTTCTGAGAACAGTCCAGTGGTCCATATGCTTGGTTTCAGTTTTACGTGCTGCTACAGGTGAATCAGTGTCCTACAGGTATCAAAGGCTGGCATTCCCCCAGCATGTAGTGTGTGGGGTTTGGGGGACTTTTTTGTTCTGTTTATTTTAATGCCTTTGAGTACATTCTCCTCCTGTACTTACACTCATCCATATAAAAGCCAAACTGAGCCTGACGTTGTTTGCATGTAGCAGAGCTCTGCCCACCATTTAGAGCTGGAAATGAAATGTGGGGAATTTCCCTCCAAAGAATGGGCGTATTGCTGAGGAGCTGCCTCTCCTCTGTATTGCAAACAGATTTGCCTCCATCCTGACCTGCCTGTGCCTTGAGCCAAGGCTGCTCAGGGCGTCACAGCAGTGATGGCTTGCTGAGGTGTTCTCCACCATGCTCTGGTCCGAGGCTCTCTGCCACCATCCACACCCTGCATTTCAGTCTCTAACATATACCTAATCTCTTTGCTCTCCTGAGTTTCAGCTGCATTGCTGAGAGAACAGAGGTACTGCAGTAGGGTTTTTTTGAAATCAGCCTAAACCTTGGGTTTAATACCATTGGGTTGTTGTGACTCTTCTAATCCTCTGGCTCCTGACTGAATTATCATTCAGTGAGAGCCCATGTGGCTCACTTACTGAAGCAACAATGACAGGGTTATGTTGTGTTGCCTTTTAGGGTTTTGCCCTCCATTTTTTAGCTTAAATACTGCATTAGTGGAGTCTTTGTCTTCTGGTACCACTATGCAGCAATGAGATCTGCATCCAAATCTGAGGTGTTTCTTTCTTATTTAGTGTATTGTTTGGCAGGTTTCTCTAACTGAGCATGTTAAAGAATAAGCAGTCTAGGGAAATCAAACTAACCAACCTTCAAACAGTAATTCCTGGAAAAAGATGCTGGTTGCACCCTTTTTCTCTTTGTGAAGATGCTCAATAAGGAAGGAGTTGAACTGGTGGTCAGCTGCACTTTTGCAGTCAAAACTCACTTATTCCAGATTACCTGGGGCAGACGCAAACATGCTCTAGCTAGGTCCTTGCAGACTCTCAAGATCCAGCAGGGTTTATTAAATTGGGCTCACTACCAAGCAAATGCAACTCTGGTGTTCCCAGACCAAGTAGGATCTGCTGTTTTGGCATGGATTCCGAGCAGTTAAAGCCTGCCAAGTGTGAAGGGTGCAGATCTGGGTCCAGCGTGGTTCTTGTGTCCAGGAGCTCTGGAAACACGCTGCTGATGTCTGAACATATGGGTTAGCTTGGGACCATCAGGACTCATTAGATCAGCAACAGTTTCCGCCCTGTTAACCTCAAGCCTGTTTGTTTGTCTGGTTATAGTTTGGTTTTTATTAAGGTTTTTTAATGTTGTTGTTGGGGTGTGTGTTTTTTAAAACTTTTAACTCTTGAATTCTGGGGAAATTTATTAGCTTGATCAGCCCCAAGCTCAGCTAAAAGTCTGCATGTGCAGTATGGCATGTAAGGAGCAAGTTCTTGGAAGCAGACTGCAGAGGCACTGAGTGTGTTGAGCAGGAACCAGCTCAGGGTTCCTGAGTCAGAGCTGCTGATGCTAAACTGATTTTTAATTTCTTTGTGCTCTGATTCCCAGGTCGTTTTGCAGCGAAACAGTGTGCAAATGTTTCCATTGTCTGCTTTCTCACAACCTTTATGAGCCATGCTAGTGGTGCACTGACCATTACACCCAAAGTATGGGGTACTGGGTGGACATTGGTAGTTAGGACTTGTATTTGGTGTTGTGGTGTATGTAGACATTGTACAAACACTGAGAGAATATGTTTAATAACTGCAGTTGTCAAGATAATTAGCTTTTATGTTTGGATTTGAAAATTCTCTCTGGAAAAAATCCAGTGAGCTTGGTGTAACTCAAATAATTTAAAGACAGTATACTAGATAGTCTCTGGATTGTTACAGTATTTGAAATTAATTTTCCTTATAAAATTCACCAATGCTTGCTTAGCTTTTCCAAGCACAAGGTAATACAGCTTTTCTTTTTTTTCTTATGCAGGTGCAGCTGGGACAAGTGGATATAAAATGCCCCATCACAGAGTGCAGCGAACACCTGGATGAAACAACTGTCCTCTATAACCTGCCCCATGATGACATCATCAAGTATAAATACTTCCTGGAACTCAGCCGCATTGACTCCAGCACCAAGCCATGCCCTCAGTGCAAGCACTTTACAACCTTCCGGAGGAGAGGCCACATTCCTACCCCTGCCAAATTGGAGAACAAATACAAAGTGAGCATGCTTGCCGGGGCTGTGGGTTAGATGGCACTGCAAAAGTAGGACAGCATTTGGTGAGCATTGAATGAACTTTGTTGTTTCACTGGAGCTGTATGCAAGCTGTGATGAGGAGTAGGAACCTGTAGTACATCACTGATTAAGTACTTAATTGACTTCTAAGAGTTCAAGCAGTTGAAGTCTTCAGTCTGTATTTTTTTTGATAGGTGGCATAATTTTGTCCTGATGCAAATTTTAATTTAAACAGTGTTTTCTTTCTGACATGCAAACAATATGGTCACAGTCAGAAGAGACTGGGAAAGGGGAGTTACCACTGTAACCAATAATTTTAGACATACAACTATTAAGTTTCGCCTGACACTGGGTAAGTGAGTTCTTGGTATTTATGATGTTAGGGTGTTGTCTTTGCTTCTTCCTTAGTAATAGAGCTGCTGTCTGTCCTGCTTGTTGATTTTTATTTCTTCACTCCCTTACCAGAGGTTATGCATTACTGTAGTCTCATTATTCTCAATGCAAAACTTGGAGAAATAGAGGGGGGAAAAACACTTCTACGGCATTTCTTTTCATAGAAGAGTTGCTTACACTGTGATTTTAATCAAAGATAAAAAGCAAGAACTTAAAAGTAGCTTTGAGCTGCTGAAAGTCCATCTAAGTTCCAGAAGACAGCAGTTGTCTGCAGCACCATGTTCTGTGTTAGTTTTCCATATGGTTATTAGATTTGTTGTGGTTAATTTCATGATTGAGCTGGCCTTTCCTGGACCAACCAGTTCTCCTCAGTTGGAGTTTAGATGACTGTTTAGATAGCCCTAATTACACAGCATAAGATTCAGCCCAGTATGAAGATTAAAAGGTGGAAGGTTGTGTATCCATTGGAGTTGAAAAGTTGGTAAAGCTGATTCTGAGTTATGAGCTATTTGCGCATATTTGTGTAGGACATGAATTACATGCTGGACATTTTCTTACAGTCCAACGCTGTCTGTTGGACTAAGTCTTTTCAGGTTTTTGTCATCTTACATTGAGGTGGAAAAAATTTGAAACTGCAAGTAAAATTACTTCTGCCCACAGCTATTCTCCTTCACCCATCTGCTTCATCATCACCACACATCAGGTTAATCCAGGGTAATCAGATCTCGTAATGCTTTGGCAGCCACTTCTCTTAAGGTGTCAGAGGCTGTTAGTGTCCCACAAGTGTGGGTCATAGGTGGTGCAGCTGTTGTATCATGGGCCTGCCAGATCTAAGAACATTCCTCAGGGTGTAACCAGTGCTCTTTTATGGGTTAAAGTGCTACAGTTAAAATGTTCCCAACAACTTCCCTACAAACCACAACCAGAAGGAATGGGAGATTGTGTGATGCATAGTGCAAGGCAGCAGCAGGTCATGTGGTGGTTCAGTGTGTGTAGCTGTGATCTGCAGAGCTTAAGTCTTCTGGGGACAGACCGGCAAAATGTATCCTTTGAGCTGAGCCCAGGTGTTGTGTGCAAGAATGTCTAGTTGATGCTAGTCAGGAATATAATTGGGAAAATGCTAGTAAGCAGTATGGATGATTGTGGTCCACAGGGCTTCAGCATACTCCCTGAACCTCAATATTTTCTGGTGTGGGTACAGTTTCAGTGATTTATTTTAAGCTTAGCACAAGAAGTTTTGTTGCAGGGAGAAGGTTTAAAAAGACAACGAATATGTCATGGAGTATATGTGAGTAATTTACATACACACATATCTGTGGACCAGTATTATCTGTTTTCCTAGGTTTGTACAGATTGTGTCTTGAATTGCAGGCTCTTTGGAGACAAAGACTCATTTTCTTTGTAGCATGGGAGACTCCTGACTGGAGGCTTATGAGGCTGCTCTATTCACATGCAAGCAATACAAACAGCAGTTGCACCACATGAACTGAGCACCAGCACTGCAAGCATTGCCTTAAAGAGCACTGAGTCATGTGTGGGAAACACGTATGCACAAGCCTGCACAGCCAGTACACTTACTCTTTTATACAGTGCAACAGGAAAGCACTCTAAAATCCAAGACTTCATTTGAACAGATTCTTTAAAAATGTCAGTGCCATTTCTAAAATTTGATACAGTACTTAAAATTACAAATAACATGGAAATTTAAAGAGGCAGCGAAGTTATAAATTAATTTTTTCTTATTATAGCTGGTTTGTGTCAGCTAAGCTGATTTAGGTCCAGCAGTTCAATTACTTAGATTCATTAAGTACTGGATTCAGTAAGATTCTGGAGTACTAAGCCTAGAAAGTTAACATGTACCTTGAGGAAGAAGGAGGGGAAGAAAAAGAGACCTTGCTATCCAGACCTTTCTTCTACCATTAGTGCCACTTAGGGCCACACAGAACAGCAAGAGAACTATTTAATTTACTATATAAAATATTTTTATCACAAATGGATCCAGCATTAACTAAGAAAATTTCCTTGCCCCCTCTCATATGTCCTGAATTGAGAGTGTAATGTGGTTGCAGGCAAGACCCTGACAAACATTTGGTCAGAGCTGTTATTCAAAAGTGCAGTGGAAATGGGCAAAAATTGAAAAACTGCTGGTTGAGTTTCTGTGCATGGAACAGGTAAAGGTTTCACAAAAGTAAGACTTTCTTCTCCATGACACATGGAGAAGCAATACTCTGCTCTTTGACATTGATTATGAAGTTTTCTTGTTCACTTCTGTCAAGAGATACATGTCACATAAAAGGAGGACTTGAGTGCTTGGCTTTACAAATGTGTTTTTTTAATGCAGTTATTACACAAACTATCTTTTGTTTAAACTACTAAAGAAAGTTGTTATTCTAGAATGAGCAGGAATTTGTACCAGCACAGATGCTGTGATAGAGTTGATCTGTGTAGTTCATATCAATTAGCTCCCCACTTTTGGATCAGTTTTTAACCTTTAGTGGCAGATATCTTCATGGCTCTACATCGCTTCAATCTACCTTGAGCCTCAGCTGCTGCGGATGTGGTGATTTTGCCATGCTCTCCCTCCTTGCTCTCAGCTATTCATTCCTGCCAGCCTGGTTTTGCTTATGTTGATGTTTTGGTGTCACACTGGGAGCTGGATCAAAGGTAACGTATCCCTAATGGGATACAAAATTTGTTTGTTTCCTTGTTGTTTATTTTCAGCTGTTTCAAAAGAGGGTATGGTTTGATGGTGAGAAGGAAGCTGTTTTGGCTGCAGCCCATATTTATTTTCAAATAAAGTGACAGTATCTGCAGCTAGAGACTGTAATTCATGTAATCAGTTAATTGCATAATTAATTTGTCCGTCCTGTTATATAGCTACTATTCCACCAAATGGCAGAAAATTCTGCTAAGCTTTTTGTACCTTCAGGTTCTAGGAATATTTTTCATGTGCAATCAGTTTTGCTATCATCAGGTCAATTGAGTGGTGTTTTGTGTTGAAATTATCTATCAGTTTTGAAAAGTCTTTTCCTGTGAGGTGAAGAAGCTGATAGATAAAGTAGCTTGCAGTAAAGAGGCACGCTAAGGAAATGGAAAATGTTAGCCTCAAAGGTCAGTGTTTCAGAAAACTGAGAACCAAGAGATCAAGAGAGTTAGAACACAAAGTTGTGTGATCTTTTCTATTTCAAGGGAGGCTGATATCCATATGGCATAGAAGTTTGTGTGTATATCCATCCTTTCAATTCCAATCAACAGAAATAGAAATCATTAAATAAGTGGGAAAAAGTTTGTGTGAGGAATAATATATTTGACAAAACACAAGGTTAATGTTTTGGGGTTTTGCAGATCTAGTTTGTCTGCTTTACTGGACTATAATGTATTTTACTGGTTTAATTCGTACATAGATTGCATTTGTGTCCTTGCTACAGTGATTTCATGCACTGACTGAACCATGAACTACTGAACCATGAATCAAATCATATTTGACTTTTCTTTCAGAAAAGCAGAGAAAAAGTTGAATAAGAATGTGAAAGACTGCTGTAATTGCCCTGTTCTGCTTCTGTTTCTTAAGCACAGGGGCATCACACTGCATCCAAGTTTGAATGGTTTTAGGAGTTTGTTTTGCAGCCACTAGTTCCAAGAAAAATAAGGTTCATAACTACTTAAAGGACATAGTTTACTTTGCTTGCTTGAGTTATGCTCAGGCAGCATTGAACCACAGAGAAGTGAAGTGGCCCATTCAAAATATAAAAACTATTTACTAGTTCAGTTTTGAGGAAGGTGCTGTCAGGGTGACAGGTGGAAAAGGAAACTGGTAATGAAACACAGAGTTCTCACTAGTTCACTTAGGGCCATTTGTGGTAGGAAATGTTATTTTGAGTTCCTGTGGTTACAGCCTCATCCTGTATTTCAGTACTTTCTGATTAATGTATTTGGAAACATCTAATGTCAGTGTGTGTGTGTGCGTCTTGGTTTGAGACTTAAACTTACACGCTAAGTTTAAATATGCATCCTAGTAGCTGCTGCATTGCTTTCACTTATGTACATGCTACAATAGAAAGATAGAGTCTGTAATTAATTTCAGAGATTCACCAAAAAACACCAAAGAAAAAAAAAAGACCCACAGAACTGTGTTTTAAATTATGTTGCCCCTTTTTTTTAAGGAAGAAGCTTTAACTTGCAGCTTCCTGACCTGTTGATTTGGGTTTGTATTTTTTAACATCCATATTCTATCTCAAATGTCTGCAAATACTGCAACTGATAGAAGTTTTCAGGTTGTAGAATGCTTACTTGTGGCTACAAGCTCCATCTTTGGCTGAGGCATAGCAAGTAATGAGCACTTCAGTCTGATGGTTGCTGTAATCTGTCGTCCCAGCAGCAGGACACTGTGACATGTTGTGGAAAGACAAATTCGGTGCTGGGAGGGAGGGGGGTAGAAAAAGGAAAAAAGGAAGATACGGAGATATGGGGTTGGATAGGTTAGATGGCTGTCTTGTGCATATTGGTTTTTAAAATGTTGTGGTAACATTGATCAGCGCTGTCTTAGTTTGGTTAGTAGCTATATATATATCATTCTTTAGGCTCCTCAGAGCAGGAAATTTCCTTTCTGTTAAACTGGTTTTATTAGGAGAATTCATCTGTGAAGCAGAGATGCAAGGTAGTATATTTCCATTGGATCAGCATCTTGGCCACTGGCCCATTACATTTGAGAAAGGGCACCAGTTATATTTTGTATTGCTTTTGTTTTATACTTTATTGTGGCCTTGGACAAGTTTTCGGGTAAAAAATAATAAGTTTGTAATCTACAAACATGTTTCACTCCTCATGCGTTTCCCTTTAAACAAGATGTAGTGATTGCACATATAAATAATTTTGGCTACCCCTAGCAAAATATAAGAGAGATCAGAGCACCTACTTTGGACTCTTCATTGTAGTCAAGGAAGCATAACACCAGTTGTCATGACTCAGCAGGAGGGCACAGCAGCTCGTGGGAGTGAGAACTTGAGAAATATGTTTTGGGGACTTCACATATGACTACTCTCTAGGATGTAGTTTCCTGAGAAGCACCCCCACACCATGCATGGTCAGCACAGATATGTCCATGGTTTGGTGGCGAACCACGTCTGGACACAGATATAACCAAAAACCCTTGGTTTGGCTGGTTGAATTCCTCAGTCCCATCCATCAATTGGGTACAAAGCCAGGGCAGTGCCAGACATGGACTGTACCTGGAGATGGTGGACAGGGCTCAGCAGTCACTTGAGAGGCTGAGATGTTGTCATCTTTCAGGCTGAGATGTTTTGTGGCCAAACACAGCAGAAATAAACATTCTGCAGGAGCCTGGATGTGCCTGAGCCTAATGTGGCTTCTAGTTCTTGCTTTCCTTAGTCATGATCCAGGTTGGAGGCCTGTCTTTCGTCAGATCAGCAGCTGCAATGTGCCTCTATTTATTACTCCTGCAAACACAGCAGCTGCCTTAGCTTTTCATAAAAAAAATAAGCAGGCTGTGGAAGAAGACGTAATGACGATGGTACCTGTTTGACACAATGATTTAAAACCAAGGGAGTGGAAAGAATAGATCCTTTCTCAGTTTGAATATGGCTTGTGGGTTTTGCCATTAGGTGTGGTCTGTAGCAAGTGGGCTGTTTGGCACAGCCTCAGCTTGCCTTGACGCAATCAAGAGCAAAAGGAGGTGCCTGACTTCCCGTTGGTACTTGTGGCTCTTGGATGAGAGCCTTGCTCATGGCCCTTTTTCCCAGGACCATTTCTAATATAAGCTTCATAACCCATGCTGAGTTCTGTAGAGCTCCTTCAGAAGACCAAGTACTTTCTGTAATAGCCTTGGTAGTGAAATTTATTCCTAGAAAAAGATAGATACACTGTACTGAAAACCGTCAGCTAATTTTTAGATGTTCTCACAAATGTATTGGAGGCAACTGAATAAGCTTACTGGATTCTGCCTTTTGTCAGCTGAGCCACACAATCAATTGTGAAGTAGTACCTGTGATTAAACCAAGCTACTTGTGCTTCATTTGATTGAGGCCTTTCCCAGCTTTAGCAATTACTTCTGTATTTTCTCTCATTTAAAAAGGAGAAGAACAAGGTAGCTACCACAACTGCTTATGTTTTTAAAACAGGTGCTTCAAAAGATGTTAGATCTTTGCTGGGCAGCTGTTCTCTTAATTGAAGAGCAGTGGTTTTAAAACAGGCTTTCTAGTTGTATCAGCGCCCAGCTTGCAAATGTGTGGTGTTTTCTCATTTGTACAGATCCAGTGTCCATCTTGCCAATTTGTCTGGTGTTTCAAGTGCCACTCTCCCTGGCATGAAGGCGTTAACTGCAAAGAATACAAGAAGGGAGACAAGCTGTTACGTCACTGGGCCAACGAAATCGAACACGGGCAGAGGAATGCCCAGAAGTGTCCAAAATGCAAGGTGAGCTGCTCTCCCTTGGCTTGCAGGTAGTGGCTTCAAACTGTTCAAATATACATTTAAAATAAATATTTGTAGCTTCTGCTCAGCATTGGAAATGAAATTCACACTTGCTGTGCAGTTTCTTGTCAATGACCCATTGAGAAAAACAGATCAGATGCTTTTCTTGCTGGTTCCTTCACTGATTCTGCAGAAGGTCTGCATGTAAAAGAAACATTATGGAAAATGTAAGAGGAGCTTTTAGTGTATTCCTAGAATCATAGAAGTGTTTGGGTTAATTAATTGCAGAATAAATTAATCCTAAAATAAAGTTTTAAAGAAATTGAAAGCTTTGGGGAAATAAAATGCCCTTTGTCAGGTTTTCCAGGGAGTTTGAGTATATTCAATATGTGAATAAGGCTGGAAATACTCTGTCAACAAGTTAATTTAGTTAACAAGGGAAATTAGGACTTGGTAAAACCATAAGTTTTGTAGGATTGGATGTTAGTTCTTCACAAGTTGGACCTCAAGGTGGGACTACACAGGCCACACCTCGAGTGCTGTGTCCAGTTCTGGATCCTTCACTTCAAGAAGGACATTGAGGTGTTGGAGCGAGTCCAGAGAAGAGCAACAAAGCTGCTGAAGGGTCTGGAGCACAAATCCTGTGAGGAGTGGCTGAGGAGCCTTAGGTCCCCCCTGAGCCTCCTTTTTAGCCTGGAGAGAAGGAGGCTTTTGGGGGTGGACGTTTTCATTCGCTACAGCTGCCTGAAAGGGTGTAGCCAGGTGGGGGTTGGCCCCTTCTCCCAGGCAGCCAGTGACAGGACAAGAGGGCATAGCCTCAAGCTGTACCAGAGGAGGTTCAGACTGAGCATCAGGAGGAATTTCCTTGCAGAAAGGATTATTAAATATTGGAATGGACTGCCAGAGAGGTGATGGAGTCACCAGTCCTGGAAGTGTTCAAGAAAAGACTGGATGTGATAGTGCCATGGTCAGGTGACAAGGTGGTGATCAAAGCTGGAGTTGATGATCTCAGATGTCTTTTCCAACCTAGATGATTCTCTGAAATCTTTCTCATTATTAATTTTCAACACTGAAATGCAGTTCCACACCCTAAAAATGTCATCAGTCCCTTCCAAGATGGGAAGTATTTCCCACTACTCAAATGAGACGCAACAGCTCTGCACACCCCTGCCCCAGTTGCCCTTAATGAAAGCTGCTGTTAAATTTGTTCACTGGTTTTTTCACAGCTACCAAGAGTAGTAAGTCAAAGCTGGGATGTTGTATAGAAAATGAATATTGGATGGGAAGATTTACTTATAAACATACAAGGTATATGTCACACTTTGAGCCTTACACTGTGCAAATAAGAAAATGTTCATCAGTTTACTGAGTATCATATTTTGGTCTTTGAGAAAGAAATACTTGTGATGCCTTGAAATTGAAAGATTTCGAAACACTGAGCAAAATTGCAAAGCTCTGGAATCAGTAGCTGGTTGTTTATCCTTCCTCCTGAACACATGTAACCTTTTAATAGAGTTTTTATAGCTTGTTTTTTGGTAAGAGTTGGTAGGTTTGAGCCAGTTCTAAAAATGTTCACTTTCTGGGAAGTCTTAAAGAAAAATACTTTGTTCTTTTTAGAGTAGGAAGAAGTATGTGTTTTGATTTTAATTGTTTGACTTATGTCCAGATTCAGATTTTATGACAATAAGAATGATGTAACTTGAAATAAATTTCAAAAAAAATTAACAAAGCGGACCAAGTAAAAAAATATGAATGTGGAAAAACAGGGGTGATAAGAAGGCTGGTAGCTGGGAAAGAGAAAGGAACTAAAACTGCTAAGTCTAACATTTAGCATGAATAAATTGAAATTGAAAATTCCACATTTAAATATTCAGCTCCTTTCACCATCTTTGAAAGAAAGGGCTGGATGCTTGAAACTTACATGGCTTGTTACTAATTCTGAAGCATGAAGTTGCATGAGTTTGGCTGCTAATTTAAAAAATACTTTAGGTTTCTTTTCTTAATCAAAGGAAAATAAAACCTCCTACATGGTGGGAGGCATTATGGAAACTTCTAAAACTAGCACAGAAAAAGAACCTCTGTTGAGTCCTTCCTGGTAATGTGGCATTGTAAGTCAATATTGAAGAGGGAATTCTGTCTTTTTATAAACTGTTGCTACCCCAACTCTTGATACTTTTTTCTTCAGAGGTGAAAAAAGTTCTTCCTGCCTACAATCTCCAAAATGTTTCTCTCGACACACAGTTTATTTTTAGATCAAAGCTATCACCTGCAGGGAATCAAAAGTACCACTTAGCCAGCAGTTAGTTTAAAAAATACACTTTTGAGTAGTTCAAAAAAATACATCTTAAGCAGTATTCTTCATCAAATCTTTGGTAGGTGTTTGGGCACGTAAGCACATAAGCATTCTGACAGTTAACAATTTGAAGTCAGGAGGATTAGATCTTATACTTCTCTGCTTCTCTCTCCCATCCATCCATCCCTCCCTCCAAAACCTGTATATAAAATAACATTGAATCAGAGGATAATCATATTTCCAAATAAAATAAAGAGTGACAGAGAAAATAATTTATAACATACTATTTGATTTATCCATGTTCTTTGTCCACAGAAGCAGTGTTTCTGGTGAAAACATACTTTATTTTTAACCTCTTTCATATTTCAGTTGAAAATTTCCAGCAGCCAAAATTTATAAACAGATTGAGGGAAAGTCAAGACTAAATTGTGTCTAAAGATTTAATCTTTATACTAAAACTGAAATGAATGGAAATCAAAGGTAGAAACTTAAGTAGGGGTACAATTTCTTTACTACTAAAGTAATTTGTAAAATTACTGTTAACTTCAAAAGTGTGATACTGATTACAGTGTAAACTGTGACCATATTTTACAGATATCTTCTGGAGATAATTATTTATACACACAGATACACACTCAGACTCTTTTTAGCTGTACCACGGAGAAGTCAAATACATTATCTTGTCTGGGCATGCAGGTGAGAAAAGCAAAACACTCTTACGGGGTGTGTGTATACAGAGGCAGATCCTCCAACAAATATTCATGAGTATTTCAATGGTTTGGGTAAGGGATTTAAAAGAACATAATCCTTTGTAATGTGAATATAGCAGGGACTGTTAGATAAGCTTGAACTTGATTACTTTTTCATATAGTCAGATACAGCTTTAGCACATATAATAGGAATAGCTTGTATTTACCTGGTCTCCCTAAGATGTGTTTACATTAGATAATAAAAATGTTACACAGTGTCCAAATACTAAATTGTAGATTCATATTGTGACTGTGTCAGTATGGAAATACAGAAAAATGCTACTTTTTAAAATTGTATCTTAAATTAATTTTGACTTTTTTTCTTTTAGTAGAGCCTTCTCCAAATTTACTATACACTATTTTAAGAGTCAGTATAGACCATTTTTCTCAAAAAGAAAAAAAACAAAACAAAAAAAACTTGTCCAAAAAATGCTGGTCTTGTTCTAGTGTAAGTTGGCTACTAAGTGTAAATTTGCTCTGTGTTACAGGATGTTATTTGCCAAAATCTATAATGTTATTTGTCTTTCTCCACTACCGTCTTAGGGGGTTATTTTTTACAATTTCTTGGGATATTTGCAACAAAATGCTTTTGTTTCTACATGTGTTTTTACAGTACAGCAAACCAAAGAAATACTCCATGTTGGTGTTATCTTACCACAGATTTCAAAAGCAATGCTATCTGAAGAAACACCACATAGCAGTTCTATCTCAGAAAGCTTTGAACAGCAACAGAAATTTAAGTAAACAAGCACGTCCATGCAAATAAAGGAGTGTGTACTTCTTATCTGATTCATAGAAGCGTTATCAAATAACCCAGGGCATAGTTTTTGGAGGTGATCTGCAAATTAATTCTAATCTTGTGGAGGGAGGAGAGTCCTTATTTATATACAAAGGGATAAATCTGTGCAGATTTTCTTCAGTGGTGGAGAAGACACGGCCACTCATCATCAGAGCTCTTGGCAATGATTCCTATAGAATATTTCTATGAGAGCACATGTAACATGCTGAGGGGGCAGAGTGAGGGTCTAAAATAGCCACTGTGCTGCTTCAGTTGTCTACTTAAGACTCTGAAGTGGGTGTTTGCCCTTGGTGTGTAGTTTTCACCCCTGTTGTTCTGGGAGCTGTGCTTGGGTTCCTGGATGGCTGAAGCTTCCCCTGTAAGGTGAGCATACATCTTTGGTTTTGAACAGGCCCTGGGTGCAGGATGAAGCCTGTAGCTTTGACTGAATGCATGGAGGCAGCACCTGGGCTTACAGTGGCCGTGCTGTCACAGTGGCCCCTCTGCCCTGGCCGTGCTGCAGGAGAGCCTGCAGCCACAGAGCCCCGGGCCCGCACAGCTTCCCGCAGCCAGCGGCATTCCTGGTCCTGTGCCTTCCCCAGCCGCCTCTTGTGCGCCGTGCTGCTGTCGGTGGAGCAGGAGCACTGCTGATACCTGAGCCATCAGCGGCTGCCTTCTCAACCTATAGGTTTGTAATCCATCTCTGTCAGTGGATTATCTGGAGGGCAGGGAGGCATGGCCGTGTGAACCAGAGCTGAAGTTCATCTGGTGAACTGGTGAGACATCTCTGGTGAGATGTCATGTCTTAGGCTTGAAAGCAGCCTGACCAAATGGTACAAAGTTCACCTGGCATTGTCAGTTTGCAAAGCATGTGACAGGGAGTCCCAGCCCTGCATCTAAGGTTTGTGGGGTTTTTTACTGCATTTTTTTAATCAAGTGTTTCCTCACTGGAAAAAAAGAAAGTTTTTGCAATAAAAAAGTATAGGCAAGTACAACCTGTTGTTCCAGAGTCGTGGCATTTGAAGATAGTTACATGTGTAGATGAGTATTGACTAAAATATTTTTATGGTTTGAAGCAAACATGAAGTGCATGTAGTTGCAGTATTTGTCTGTAAGAAAAGAAATCCTTATCAGCTTCTTTCATATTTCAAGAGGACAGTATGTCTGGATAATTTAGAGCAGAAATAAGTAGATTGACAAATGATTGAGGAGTAATGCATGACTAACTGGAGCTGGGAGGCTTCTAGGAAAGCATGGGTAGAAGGATGGCAGGCAGTTTCTAAGAGGTGCATATTTCTGAAATGTATGAGTGGTAGAACATAAAAGGCTATTGGTAGCATCTCCTTGAAGTTCTTACTACCAATAAAAATTAATTTATTTTTGAAATGTGAAGTAGTTTTGGTTTGCCTCTAGGATTTTTATAGGTTCCAGGATTCTACAGAATTCCAGTGGGGATAGATGGTAACTTAATTGGGTTGGTAAATCAAAGAAGAGAGAGGAGAATTCAACAGCCTTGATTCAAAAAGAAAACAAAGCAACCAGCTAATTCTGATTAGTGTCACAAGATCTAGTTCCCTCATTTACATTTTTAAGATAGAACCAGCAAATGGGGAAAGCTACCTTTTAAATTACAAAAGTCTGTATAGTTGCTGTCTGAGTTTGTCCCCTGAAAAATTAATTTGAATTAAATTTAAGTTGCTATTAAAATTCCTTTATTTCAGTTCAAGTTAATCTGAGGAATTACACTAAATAAGCTATGGCTTCATAAGTGGGGTCAACAATTTTATTCACATGTAACCTGAGAAGCGAGAAGTCAAATTGACAATGTAATATCCCTTTTAGGAAAAAAAAAAAAAACCAACAGTGTATATCTTCTTAAGTTATGCTTAAGTTGGTATAATATTAGGTAGACTTCTTTCCACGTTGCCTACTGTCAGTGGTTAACTGTGAAAGTTTTAAGGTCAAGTGGCTTATAAAGCTCATCAGCAATGGTGTTTTTTCAGGTGCTTCTGGAAAACAGGTGCCTGTGATGCAGCAGAATTCCTTGGGGTAGAGGGGGATGTTTCCTTTGTCAGACACATTTTAAGTCTACTAGAATATTTGCCCACTAGAAAGCATTTTTTTTAATAGCCCAGTTCTCTTTTTTGTGAATGTCTTTCCCCTCTTTCATATAAAAGCAGCATTTGAAAGCATAGAATTGCAAATTCTGAGATCATGAGTGTGGCACAGGGATGCTCGCCGGTGTAGCTGGAACTGTTCCCTTTGTAACTCTTTTACCACCAGTGTTGCTGGTGGAAGGCATCACTTTGTTACATGTATCAAGTGCCAGTTTCAGTAGCTGTTTAAACCTGCGACGTAAGATCCTGGATCACCCCTCATCAGCCCCAAAGAACAAGTGCATTTGACCCTCTCAGGAATGTCAGATAACCCAGGAGTCACAAGGTTCTCTTGAGCTCTCTGAGCTTTCAGTGTCTCTGGTGCTTGCAGGGCCACTGAGTGGGGATGCCATGTCTTTGCCCGTACCTCCCTGCAAAATAAATACCTGTAGGTAAGTATAGGAGTTTCAGGAGGCATCGATTTATCTGTTGCAGGTTTCAACAGATGAAATTCAAATTGGATGTAATGGAAAAAAGTATTCCCAGGGAGGATGGTGAAGCATGATACAGATCGCTTGAAGAGGCTGTGACATACCCATGCTTGGAAATTTTTTAAATCCAGCGGTATGAGACCTGGAGCAATCTGATCTGGCTGGAGTTAGCTCAGCTTGGAGTTAGGGGTTAAAATAGATGACCCCCTAGCATCACTTTCAACCTCAATTAGTAGGCTATCTACCATTCCACTGTGGAACTTGGTCTAGGAATGCAGGATGGGGAACTATTTATGCAGGCAATCAGTAGAAAGATGGCTGTAGAACCGGGGCAGCCCTGCTTCATGCTGTGCTGTGGGTATCATGAAAGCTTGGTGTAATTTTTTATTCCACGTATAGTTTGTGGAATCTTTTTTTTAAAGAAGAAAAAAACATCCATATTTCTCAAATCATGCACTGTAACAGCAGTGTCTTTCTGGTGTTTATTACAAAATGCCAAATCAATTTGTGATGGAAAAGGGAGTGGAGCCACAGGTGGTCTAAAAAGGAAACCCATGTGTGGAGGGGTCAAACAGAGTTCATTACTATATTTATTACATATCATAACTGTGTTGCCTTTATTTTTAATGAAGTTTGGTGCTAATATATCTACTTCAGTAATAAAACCAAAATTTCAGTAAGGGCAAGAATTCTCATCTGTATGAAGAGTGTTTAAACAAAAAAGGAGGATTATATAGGGAGTGGGAACCTGGAAACAACAGAACTCACATTTAATGCTCTGAAACATGCCTCAGGAAAACATTATTGTCTTCAGCCAGCTGCAGTATTAATTAATTCAGATGCTGACTTAGCAAGGGATTGCTTGCAGCTTCTTTTCATCTGGCACATGAACTGCCCCAGGTGGTGCCCACTTTCCTTTGCTTAGGAAGGGGGGGAAAATAATATTTCTTTTTTCCTTCTGCTCATACAGATCCACATCCAGAGAACCGAAGGGTGTGACCACATGACCTGTTCACAGTGTAACACTAATTTCTGTTACCGTTGTGGGGAGAGATACCGCCAGCTGCGCTTCTTTGGAGATCACACGTCAAACCTCAGTATCTTTGGATGCAAATACCGCTACCTCCCCGAGAGACCACACTTAAGGAGATTAGTGCGAGGCTCTGTCTGTGGTGAGTGGGTTAATGTTCCTTGTGGAGAGGTGCACAATGAAGTGGTTAGGGGCATAGGGCAATTAGAGCTAAAAGTAGTTGTTTAAAGTATTGCATGGGCACCTTGGTTTTCAGTTATTCAAAAGGTGACTTATTAAGATTATTTAAATATATGGCATTTGCCTTCCCCTTTTTAGATGGACTGTGTACAACTAAGTATTGTGTCCCCTTCTGATAACTTGTTTCTTAATTTTTTTTAATACTACATAAGCAAACTGGAAAAGTGCTGTCAATGTGCATGTTGCTGGCTGTGTTCGTTATTCTGAAGGTATATTGGAGAAATGGATCAGAGGAGGAACCTTATTTAAATTAACCTTGGTGTAAGTCTGTTTGAATAAAGTGCTCTTTGGATTTGAACCTGTTCTGAGTTGAAAAACTCAGGTTTTCCCATATAAATAGGTGGACACTGTTGTAACTGTTTGCTTTAGTTCAGATAAAATCCATCTTGAAACAAAATACAACTTATATACATTAGTTTTGATCACAAAAGTATGCTGTCAGAAATGTCTTTTTATTAAACAAAAAGGCACTCATAAATTGCCTTTAAGCCAGATATATAACTGTCTTAACCTATAGAAGCACAGATAGATATTAAAGTAGACTATTACATTGTGTGGTATCTACATATATGTTAAGTTCAGTCATTGTAGTGAGTTTACAGCATGTAAGGTGACCTATAATGTTGTATTAACTGCCAAAAACTGGGAACCTATTAAGGGAACTAGAACTTCTTGTACTTTGAATTAAGGCGTGAAAATTGGAGATGACTTGTAGTTCACCTAGGGTGACGAAATGCTTTGAGCTTGATTGTAGAGGTAAAAGCAAGAGATTAAACATGTGTGGAAAAAGCAGACCTGAGGTGAAAACATTACTCCTGAGCCAGACATGTTCCAGTCAGAAAACTAGGTAGTTTCCAGAGTAACATAAGAATTGGCACACAAACTCATAACTTGGTAATAAAAGTGCAGATCTTGCTGCTCTGCAAAGATGTGGGCAATTGGTAAACCTGGAATGCTTGTTAAACGAGTGACCATGTGTCATCCAAGCCCATTTGTTTGACCTCAGGAGCTTGTACGGCTTTGGTAACTTAACTTTGAGAGAGATGATTTAATGATACAGAAATAACTAGAAAGGGGATGAAAATTGAAAATGATTGGAGGTGTCTACTCTGATACGTTTTGTAGAGATAAATTCCAACGCATGAGAAGACCTAGTCTAGATCAAAGACTGATGGCATTAGGGCACATGAATATAAGCATTCATTAATAAATTCAGGCTTAAACTTCAAGAACTGTTTCAAAGCACTTGGTAAGATTTCAGAAGAGTTTTTAATAATAGCCACAATGGCAAACAATGTAAGCTGTTTTTAAATAGATCTTGTTATATTTGGTGTCGTTAGTCTCTGCTGTAGCACCAGATTGTACTCAGAGACATTACCAAGTCAATGATGCTCACATGCAATATCATGGGTAACCTTATTAGAATCAGAATAGTCTGGGCTGAGAGGGACCTTAAAAGGCCACTTGCAATGAGCAGGGACATCTTCAACTAAATCAGGTTGCTCAGAGCTATGTTCAGCCTGGCTTTGGATATTAAAGCTAAGCGGTAAATATGTTTATGGTCATATTTACAAGATCACACATAGAAAAGGTATATGGTATTTTTATTTTCATTTCCTATTTACAAGTGTACATGTGGTTTGCATGAATTAACAAACCAAGAAAAATTAGCAAAGCTCAAAGCCTCAAATTACATTTCTCATAGGGTTTTCTGTTAAAAATATTGATCCCATACACTTTATGAATAACTACCAAAATACTCCAGAGACCTAACAGAACTCACACAGGAAAATAAAAAATTAAAATCTGCAAAAATTTGCATCAGATTTGAATTTGGGAATTGAGCTCACAGCTCTTCTTTCATTACAGTAGATTTTGGCTGTGACTTGCATGTGTGAGCCAGTCTAGGTTTTTGTACTTTTTTCCACACAAGTATACCTCTGGGTTTTCACATTTGTTTTTAAAACAGCATTATACTGCTGTAAGATCGTACCTCCTGACGTTTTTCCTGACCTTTTGAAGAAGTTATAATCCCAAACTGATGCAGTTTAAGTTTGTGGATTCTGCCATTTCAGTGCTGGAAATTTGCTAGGATCATCTATCTTTGTAAAACAGAATTCAACAGAATTGATCAGTGGCTGTTGATTGGGCTGGTGTGAAGGTCTGCCTAGAGAGTCTGTCCCCAGCAATGGTCAGTTAGAAATAAGATCTCACTCCCTGTTTCCAGTAATCATTGCTTTAGACACTTCCTTAGTTAAGGTTTGTATCTGAACCTTTGCTTTATAACTATCAGTGGATGAATCCTTCACTAGTTTTAACAGTTCTTAAATTTTGGCTTCCACAACATTTCTGGTAGAGGCTTTAGGATTTCACTGTGTGTCATGTGAAGAAAGTCCTGGTGGTTTTTTATTGATTCCTGATAATTTAATTGGCTACTTCTGTTATCATGAAATTGAATAAATAATAATAGCTTGGTGACCTTTTCATATCATTCTTTTATGGACCCTCCATCAGATTATACTTTGTCATATTTGATATTATTTTGTGTTTTGTTTTGCTTGTGTTTTATGTGTTGAGCCAAAGTTTACTAATCTTAATCATTTAAGATCGAATTTAAAACTCAGAAATGTTGAATTCCAGTTAGGGATCACTCCCAGCCTCGGGGAGGTCCCAGTAGCTAGAACTGTAAATGTTAATATGTAAATACTTCATCAGGCAAGAGAGGAGCGCTGTTATCAGTAGGTGTTACTGCACAAGCCTGGGTTTTGATTCTGTTCTGAAAGTCAGCAGAAGAGATGGTAGCAGAGGGGCCATTAAAAGCATAGCCTCTGCATTTTAGTAACATGTAGTAAGAAGCAAAGGTTGGATTTCCTGTAGAAAAATGCCTCTGCTAGTTAGCTAAGTAGTGGAAATTAAAGAAATGTTATCTTGGCTATCTGTGGGAGACTGGTGAGGTGTTGCTAGATATGTGCAGGTTTTGTATGACTTCTACTTTATTGCTATGGAGAAGGAATACTCAAGTAAATGTGATTTTGTAACCATGTGCAGTGAAGGTTTTTTGGGTTGTTTCTAAAATCTGGCTAGGTGGAGTGTGTAGAAAAAACACCACATGGCAGGCTGGCATGCTGGCGTGGTTTCTGTTGAGAAGCAAGTGCATACAGTCACAAACTGCTCCGCAGTAAAAATAAGGGAAAAGTATTTATGGCAGCATAAATTTAAACATACTTTTCTTCATAAATCAACTGTTATGTAAAGGTGATAGAAATCATGGGAAGAAGAAAACCTGAGAGCAGAAGTGATCTCTGACATTTCTGTCCCTTCTTCAGCCAGCATGGTTTTTAGAGAAACTGTCCTGGGACCAGTACAGTCAAGTGAAATTGTTTTTATTCTTCCATCCCAGCAGACTTAGAGATTTCATTCTCATTATAATTGTTTGGAGTCAGTGATGAATTATATGGGAAGGAAAAGGGTGTTCAGCAGTCTTAAGTGTACTTAAGATGCCACTGGAATACCACCTGCAATTAGTTGATGAATTGTATTCAAAATCAGTTGCTAGGTAGGTTTGTAGGATCAGTTGCTAGGTAGGTTTGTGGATCTGTAACAAGGCACAACATGCAGTGAAGCTATTAAAGCAAATGAATTTTTTTTGCATGGTAACCACCATTTCAGATAAGATTCTAAAAGCAGGATGTTTTCTGATCTGACTGGTGTGTACTCGTGTCCCAAGCATGGCTTTGAGCCTCGAAGAAGGCAGCATGCAATTTTGTGATCCAACTTTCACTGGCAATTTCATATTTTAGTTGGTCTGACTTGTAAGAAGTTGTCTCTGTACACTTGATAAGACTCTTTAAAAACAAATGCAGATTTTTATTAAAAATTAACAACTACATAGATATTGCCGTTTTGATTTGTAAGTAGATGTCTTTATTGTCTCTGCTTAAACAATAATATTTAGACTTAAAAGATAAAATTTTGTATTTCTCATATGATTGCAATTAAATTTGTTTTTTAAAACTAGTTTATTAATTTTTTACGTAGCAAAGAATTCTTTAAGAGTATATGGGGGTTTGTATATACTACCCTAAAACTGTAACTAAACCCAGAGTTATGCAGGGGAAAAGTACTCCCTCATGTTTCCTGAAATCCTTTATTTTGCAGAAAAACATGATTCTCTCTATCACAAATAAGGCAACCCCTTAGAGACACCTGCACATACAGTTACACTATCACAAATGTCTGCCTCTTCGTGCTGTGTCACCCAGTAGAGAAATTGTTTACCATTAATTTGAGTGCAATTGTAAAAAGGCTCTGTTTCAATCTCTTCTTGTTAAGTTACCCTTAAAAACTAGTTTTGGACAATGGCAAACTGGCTGTCACAACCTACTGCTGAGATCACCACATGGCCTAATGACCCAGGATTTTATTCAGCTCTGAGGCAGGTGTTACATTTGCTTTCTGTGCTATCAGTCTTGGAGCTAACATACATAGGTCTGGATCTTTGGGCAGTTTAGTGCCTGCAGCAAACATCCTTAGTCTCAGTGACATTTCTTGGTGTGTCATAATTCCCTCTATGATTAAGAGCCTCATGATCCTTCGCTCTGTGACAAATGATGCTTGTCAAACTGGAATTGGATATAAAGTAGTTTGTAATTCTGACATGTAAAATTGAGCATTTTGTAATTGTTTCATGCAATGCTGATAAAAATTATTGGAGCAAATAGTACATACCTGCTGCTTTGCCAGTGATTGCTGCTGTTTGTACTGTTCCTGATAGCAACATTTGCGAGCCTTGTTCACCTTGTGTTGTTTGTTAATTATAGTTTACAAAGGTAAAGAAATATTAAGGATTTAAATGTAATGGATATATAAGGAAGAAAAAAGTATTTTGTTTTGAGATTTAGTCTTTAGAAATAATGCATTGATAACCAAAAGAAAATACACTCTCATAATGATGAAAAGTTATTTTAGTCTCTAAAATCTTGAAACTACACAATGCTCATAAGTTCACATTGACAGGCAGAAGAAAATACACTACTCATGCTTTATTTCAGCTCTGAGTTTGTCAAATGTAAGTAAATGAGTTCTTGAATTAGCTTAGGAACTGTTCTTTGTGTCTTAAAAGAAGTTATTCCAGTCAAAGGCTAGCTTAGCCCTTTCCATAGACTCTGTTTCTGCATACTCAGTCACTAGCTCAGTGACTCAAGTTTTTAATAATTTTGATACCAAACATAATTTTCTAGCGTTCTAATTACATGGCTATTAATGAAGTAAGGAGTTCATGCCTTAAATCTTTTATAAGCTTTACTTGAAATTGTTGAAGGCTCTGGTAATGTTTTAAAATGTTTTTAATTTCTTATTTTTGGACCTTTCTTGAGGTTTTCCATCACTTTACATTCATTCTTCTGTCTACACTTGAATAATGTGTTTAACAAGTTCTGTATTTGACAAGTTCTGTGTGTATAGAACACAGCGCAGTGGAGTCCCAAGAAGGTATGCCATTAGGATGCCTAGCAACTAGACCAATACAAATATTAGCCAATTTTTTTTTTCTTCTAGGAATTAGTGTTTCCCACCACCCACAACACTCCTATGAAATTTCAAAGCTATCAAAACAGAGCAAGAAAAGGACCAGTTCATTTAACTGCTGTAAATATTTCCAAAATATCTCATTTTTCCTTCAGACTGCTCAAATTAGTGTCTCAGGTTATGGAAAGGTTTACATCATTATTGAATGAAGTAATCCACTTACTGAAATCTGATATGAGTGACTTGAGAGAGGGAAGGGCAGGGAAGAGAGAGGTAACAAACTCAGTTTTCCTCCCATTCTAGAGGTGATCTTTCAAACACATAGAGAACTTTCAGCTTAGAGCATTGCAAAATTTCAAGTCCCTGATAAGACTGCTGGTATATCAGTAAAAATTCCTGTCCTCCTGCATTTTTCAAACAGCTCAGATAAGTGATGTCTTTGATCCAACTGCTCAGCCTAGAAGAGCCAAGGTGATTCTTCCATTGAAAGTGTGCAATGGAAGGAAGATAAGTTGGGTTCTGGTTCAGTTTCAAATTCAATGTTTCAGCAAGACTCCTGCCTTTACTATGTGAATTTTTACATATGAACTCATCAGAAAGAATATGAGCATGCTTTATTTGTTTTTGGTCTTATGCTCTAGCCTGTGTGCTGCTCAGCATCGCTGCCCTACTCATTAAGAGCCACAACATATCCTTGTAAGCGTAGATCCAAAATAGACTTGGCTGTGGTTTGTCTTAGACCTAAATCACAGCTGTACTTGAGCACTTCACTGTAGCCTTTTAAAGCAAGCAGAAGCTTATTTAGAGGTGATGGTCTCATCACCTTGAGCTAACCTAAACTTTCCAAGATGCTAGTTGCCTGGCATCTTTCCAGGCTGGTTGCTGTGCAGTAGGATTCCAGAGAAGCCAAATTATAGTAGCTTTATAGCTATCACATTCCTGTCGATGCTTGAGAGATTTTAGAATGGGAACAGAAATAAATGCAAGCTGTTATTGTATGAAATAAGCTGTGCTCAGAGAGTTGTGGTGGGTGAAGAGAGCAGAGAGAAATGTATGCAGGGAGCTGACTGTGTGGTGACAGCTCCTGGCTGAACTTGTTGAATGACATTACAAATAGGAATCCTATTTGTAGAAGTAAATTATTTTTTAAAGATAAAATATTTTTCTGATATTGAAATATTTATGAATTGTTGGAAAGGAAAAAATAAAAATTCCTTCTTTGAACTGTTTAATGAATTTTGCATTTCAGCTGGAAAACTACTCATTACACCCCTAATATTGGTTCTGGGACTGGCACTGGGAGCCGTAGCTGTTGTAATAGGTAAGTGGTACATATATGAATGAATTTAATCCTGATTATGCAGGGACTTTCTCTGTATGACATCTCAATATTTTCATCTCACACACACAGAAACAAAGTACAGGTTTCACTGATACATTCTTAGTATTAAACACATGACTTTTTTCTAAAAAAATTGTCTCTCGGATTTTTTTGTTTTTTTCATTTTGTGCTTATTAGCTTTATTTTTGTTCCCATTTACTTTGTTTTCCAAACCAGCATCTTTAACTAGTGTAGATAAACTAGTAAAACCTCCAGAGTAACTTAAACATAAATCCTCAGGGCTGACTGACTTGGGCCCAGCCTTTAATCACCCCACTGAATCACAGTTTTATGATCATGGCCATGTGTATGACAAGATTTTTGGGGAACTAAGGCCTAGTCTCAAGAGCTCACCTGCTTGAAGATGTAACAGCAACAAAGCAGCAAACTGAGATTAATCAGTCTCAAAATGCGATCCAGTGCAAAGGCTGCCAAATGGTATTCCATCACAAAAACTGGTACAGTGAGCTCATTTGATTACAGTATCAAAGTTCTGTTAATGTCATTGTATTAATGTGGGGACAGATATTTTAGCAAAGGTGCTCTTTGCCTGGCTTAGCTGAGTTTTCCTGCAGAAAGAGATTAGCTGTGACAATAAGGTATAATTTTGCTCATGTGAGTGTGTATCCACTCTTTATGTTGGCAGCAATACGTCATTCAGGGATCATGCTGCTTCACAGCTCTTCATCAAACTTCTCCCTCCACTGAAAATTTGCAGTGCGTATTTTGGGATGTGGCTCTTTTGTTTTGATACAATAAAGCCAAAATACACTAGGATAATTACGTTAATAAGGTTGTAAATAACCAATCAACCTGTAACCAAAATACTGTTACAGCTTTTTTAGACTACATCTGGCCAAGTAAGGAATATTGCTGTTAATATCTGTATTTAGACCAACCATCTTCACTGAAGAGAGTGAGTGATGTCTAACTTATATACTTATTCTATTCAATAGCATTTTTATGCCAAAATTATAAACAATAAAGACTTCTTAATGCCAGTAAAGCTTATTTTGGTCTGCAATCTGGTCTAATCTTTGGTGGGGAAAAACCCCACTTTTTTTTTATATTCTAAAAATTAAGAGGGTTTTGCAGTAATATAGTAACAATATTTACAATAATAATCAAAATGCCATTGAAGTCGCATCCTAGGCTTGACTGGATAAAATACAATCAAGGGCAGCAGTATGAGCAGTTCCAAAACCATTGATTATTTATAGAAAACTTCTGATTTTGAGGTAATTACAGCAATATTTGCTGCCAACCACTATTAAAGTAATCTCAGTTATATAGCTGAAAACTATACTGCACCATGGACAAGGTTATTGAGCAAAGAAAGAACCCTGTGATTGTAGTAGTCTTTTGTTCTATGTTATTAGTGGTATTTGGAAAGAAAATCTTTGGCCATTTCAGTCAGCTGGTGGCAAGAGAAAGGGGAAGATGCTTCTCATTTGGGTTTGATAGAGTACAAACTATTTGACAAACTAATTTTCACCTGAATAAATGTGATGTATATATTTTTGTTTTTACAGCTTTCTTTCTCTCAAGACTTTTAAGAATAAATAGTTCCCTGTCCAGGCAAGGATAAACACTTGGTATTATTCAAGGATAAACGTTTGGTTTTACTTCACAGTAGATGAGGATGTTTGTAAAAATAAATAAAATGTAAAACTATAAGGTGCTGTCTCTATTGCATGTGAATCTAATTGAAAACTAGTTTAGTTACATCAGCTTTGAATTTAGATCTAAGAATTTCCAGAGTGCTTTTAAAAGTTTTATGTTTGTACCTTATACCAAACAGCATGGTTCAGAAATTACTTTGTCTGAGATAAGTGTAGGGTTAGCAGGAATTTGTTGTAAAGGGAAGAATAAGTGTAGCTTAACTCATTATTAAAGACACTGTTTGTTGCAGGCTAGTATTTTTTTCTGCTTGTCCAAATGCCTGATCTAAATTCTTTTGAGACATGAAAAGCTCCATCCGAATATGTATATCAAAAGAACACAATAGATGCACAAAGGATTGCATTTAATTCTGGTTTTTCTCGTGGTTCCTTCTTTTGGCAGGTTTATTTGTGTTTCCTATCTATTGCCTTTGTAAAAAGCAGAGGAAAAGGTCACGGACAGGTATGCCCTGGTGAGGATGGACATTACTCGCCTGAACTGAGCTGGTCCTGCAAGGGCTATCCGTGTTTTGTGCAACAGAGCAATACTGTGCTGGTTACAGCATCAAAGCCACAGCCCTGGAAGAAGAATGGGGGCTCTCCTGCCATCTTCCCTCAGCCGAAAACACTACTGCAGACCAGAAAGCTTCTTTGCTCTGGTGCACTCTCAACAAGATGGGCCCCCTGACTGCTGCTTTTTAAATGTTTTTGGTTTTGTTTTTTTAGTTATTACTTTGGAGGGGTTTTTTTGAGTCTAAGTTTCTGAACCAGACAATCCAAGTCTGTTTTGTAGCCACAACTCTACTACCAGTTTGGCCTGTGAAGAAAGAATTCAACTGCTAACATGTACTCATTTAACTTCAGTGTCAGCCTTTAAGGGGGAAATGCTTAGAAGTGTTTGGACTCTTACTGTGTACTGAGCATACTACTTTTGGTATTAAAAACTACTTCTGTAAATAATTTCCATCACACAGCATTCTGTTCAGCATACCAAAACCCCATCCCATGCCAGAACACGACAGCTGGTTGTCTTCTGAGTCCTCCTGCTAGTGGAGTGCACATTGCCACTGCCAAACTGCAGTGCCTCAGGGGGAAATACCCTCAGTACTGAAGCACTGTGGTATTTCAGAGCGTGGTGATTGGTTTCACTTCAGTAAATTATATATGACAGTCTATTAATATTAATGGCAGGGGGTGTGACAAGATTTGTTACAACAGGACTTCATTTTTAAATTCTCAAAGTACAGAAAAAATTTGAGGGGTTTAGGTAACAAGATGTGTCGGTGGCCTAATCTGTCCCAAGGTATCCCTGAAGTGTGTTTGCAGGGAAGCTGGAAATCCGCTCTTTTATTCTGACTTGGAATAATGAGACACATGCTACACACTACCTGTGTGAAGATTGACTTGATGAAACTTTATAACCTAAACAGCACATTTTGTTTGTTCGTTCCTTTAAGTAGGCTACTACTACGTAAGTCTTGGAGTAGCTACTGATGTCTCATGAGGAAAATCTGTGAATCCAGGGTAAGGGGAATGATCATAAATTCTTAGGAGACCACTTCATTCTTACTTTCTGCTTCCAGTGTTGCTCTTCCTGGTGCAAGACAGTTCTGAAGAGAATAGCTATCTTTGCTCTTTTCTTGTTAAGTTCCACTTTTTGCTACCAAACCTCTTCCTCAGTGCATCACCACAAAAGCAATGTAATTCAGCAAAAGGAATCAGCTACTGAGAATTTTTACACTTCTAAATTTAATCCAAATTTATCGTACAAGTATAACTTAAAAGAAAAAACTGAAGTAAAGTTGTTTAGGCAGAACACTGAAACGATAAAGAAAGGAACTGAATAAGAAAAATATCTACTTTATACTGTAAAAATACAAGCTAATCTTAAAGAAGATTGGATTTGTACTGTGAAGGTACTTTTTTTTCAATGTGTAAGTGTTTGAAGACACATTTATATATATGTTTGTATGTATATGGTGAAAGGGGGAAGCAGGAAGATGGGAAATGTCCTTAAGAGTCTACAGACTTCAAAATTTAGGCTCACAAATAATGCATCATTTAAGAGGATGAACTTTGTACCACTTTCTTTGAAAATTGTTGTTAAATCTGAATCTAGTTGTAATTTTTAAGCAAATAGTATTCTGCCCCACCAACATAATACTGTTACAAGATACTCACTTTGACTTTGAAGCCTCAGTGGAAGAAGCTGATGATTTTTGTTTACCTGGAAACACAAATATCAGTTTACCATAGTTGGCTAGTATGCTTGTTTCTTGTCAGCTTCTGGTTTTGTTTTCTTGCGTTTTTCTTTCAGAAAGTGTGTACAAGCACACCATAGTAGTCAATAACTATTTAATAATTTCCGTTTGAATTTAAGGGCATGTTGACCCTGTTATCCTAACAGTAGAAATAATACTTTTCCATGATTTGCAAATTAAGAAGGGAAGCAATGACATTTAGAAATAAAATTCTAAGCCTATTGTCAATGCAAATCTGCCTGTTAATTAGACTTACTTTCTTCTGAGACACATCAGTTTTCTATTTGTGTTCTGTCTGAAGTTGGAAGCTGCCTTAAAATTGGTGTTGGTTTTGAGTGTGTTTTCTGAGGCTATACATATCAGTTGTCTTTGGCTTACTCAGGGATTTTTATTCCTCTCTTTAAATGTCAAATAATGAAGATATTTTTGTATTATTTAGAAAAAACTTCAGACCTCAGAGAGCGAGATATAGATAGATAGATTTGGGTTTGCAATGCAGTCTATAACATGGTGTCAAACTATTCCACTTGAGCATATTTTCGTACTTGAGATTATCTGTAATTAAACTACACAGTGGATTAATGTCCTTTCTTTTCCTGGTTCTGTATAAATGTGTGAGATTCTCTTACAGTCTTTGTAGCTGTTTACACTCTGCCACGTTTGCCATTTTCAGTTTTTAACTAGTTCAGCAAGATCTGAAACTAAGATACTAGGGAAGATAATAGATTTGCACTTACTTATATTCAGAAAGCATGTCCTTGTGGATGGAGAAAAGGAACATACAACTCAGCTCAGACATTATCATTTCATCTAGGCCATTTTGATTTTATCAGAACAGATTAAGTCAAAGGGAAATGGTTCTTCATTTTCTATACAGAGCAAAAAGAGACATCTCTGACCTTGTAAAGATGAGTGAGTCTGCTTGTGCTTTTTCTGTAGGGAAAAAAAGGAGTTACAATAATTTTTGGTTTTCTACAGAGCAGGATAAATTTTCAAGAGCCAGGCAGAATAGGGATATGGAAGTCTTTTTTCCATCAGTATAAAAATATTCCCACTTGAAAAGTACATAAATACAATTTTTATCAATATTATATGACATAACCCACTAAAGCATGAGAAGTAGCTCAGTACAAAGCTTCATTTGGTTAAACATTAGCTTTTAAACAACTCATCACAGAAAATCTTATGTATGTCAAAGCCACGTCATTTGTTTTAAAAACATTCATTTATTCATTTAAAAGAAATAGAATGAAATTTATAAGGAAATTCAAGGATGTTTTCATTTGTGTTGTTTTTTGTTACTTCTCTAAAGAAACTATCAGGCTGTTCTACTCCATCTTTATTAGCAGAAAACTTCATCAGGCAGCTAAATTAACCTGCTGAGGCAGATTTCACACTACTGTATGCTGATCATCACTGGTCATTGTGTTTGCTTTCAGCACAGTTAATATTTAAAATTATTTCTCCTTGTGCAGAGTTGTTGCTTATCAATACCTGTGTTCAGATTAGGAAATGCTAAAGTCCATTCTCCAGTAGCCTTCTTTTCCAAGCCTGCCTGGGGTGGATTTGCCTGTGTGCTCAGCCCTGCGAGGAGTCAGAGCCCTGCCCGTGGTACCAGGGCTGTGTGTGCCCCATCCTGCTCCTGCTGGGAGGGCTGGCTGGACACGCCGCCCCACAGGGGCCACTGTTGTGTTTCATTAATGGGGTCAAGCTCCAGGGCTGCTCAGCCATCTCAGCAGTAGGATCATTCTGAGTCCTGTGGCTTGTCAGAGCACACTTAGGTATATGTGCAGAGTGTATCCAGGAGCTTGTGACTAGAAAATAATAGTGCTTTTTCTTGTGTCAGTCTGTTAGCTAGTAAGAGTAATAAGCTGATAGGAATACAAAAAAGAGGCAGAAAAGCAATTCTCCAAGTAGCCTTGTGCTGAGCTAACCCATCAGGTTTAGTTCTGTACAAAAAAGTCGGTGAATCTTCATTTCTCACCATCTCTGTAATAAACAGCATATTCATAGCTGTTCAGTGTCATTAAAAATACAGTGCACTTTGAATGATCTGTTATCTTTCTTTGAGGCAGTGCAAATGTGTAAGGGAAGATTATGTGTTTGATTTTGCTGTTACTAATGCTGACCTTGTAACTCTTCCTGCTGTGTTAGGGGGTTTTGTAATTTATACCTATTTATTCATTATAAAAGTTTTACTTTATTAAAAATTATTATTTTGCAGCGACTATTGCCAATTTTAACTAGAAAGCATTTTGGATCACCATCAGGTATTCTTTTTAGCCAAGGGGCTTCTTGCTCTTCCAAAGACTGTCACAGCTTGTGTGATGTTAAATGGTATGTAGTTGGGGCAGTAATTCTCCCAGAGGTTACAAATTCACCAGTGATGGAACGGTTTCTAATGCCAGTTAGATCTGAGAAACTGTTTAATATTCAATGGCCAAATAATTTGCTGTGCAGACTCTTGGTTGGTTAGTTTTTTTTTAACTTAGTTGTGGTATTTTGTTTCTTGAGCAAACCTTACATCATAATTTTTGGTATGCTAATTGTGCAGGTGCAAGTAGTGGATAAGAACCACAGATTGCTGTTACTGTTATAATCTATATTAGATCTCTGCTGACGGAAAGAATCCTACATGAGGAAACTAATAGATAATTTCTTACTTTCTTTTCATTTTTAAGCCTTGTAGTTGCAGTAAGTCAGCTTCATTTCTGGCATCACTCACAGCCCCACTAAACCAGAGAAAACTGGTTTTATGTCTGTGTGGAATTTGGTCACAAATACTTTGAATAAAACATCTGAAAGCGTGTTGATAGCCACTGAAAACCTGGTTCACTTCCTAAGAAGTGCAAACTACTGTGGAGCCACTCCTCCAATTTGCACAATGATGCCAATGTGTTTAGTAAGCACAGGAGAGGGAAGGAGTTGGGAAGAATTTCCAAACTATATTCTCATTAAAGCAGATTGTCAGGAGAAGGGATACTAGCTTTTAATATAATAAAGAAATCCTAATGCTTTGAAGTTACTAATAAAATTAGAAACAACACCCAAAGACAGTGTTAAGTAATATTTCTTCAAATTCTGCTTTCTTCAGTATAACAAATAGCAGCACACTGTAAGAATTGGAATTGCAGCTGTTTGGTATTTTTAGGACTTAACACGTAAACTTGAGGACACACAATATCTAAAAAGTTATGTTGCTGATCTGTTTGGTAGTTTAGCTTGCTGCTGTTTCGTGAAAAACCCGCTGAGCCTTGATTTGATTGAAAGACAAGCAGTTTTCACTGGTGTTACAGCTTGAGCAGTACCCCAAAACATTTTTGTAATAAAACTAACAAAAGCAGTTGCTTGCAGACTGAGGCTTCCTAGCTGATTCTTCCTTACCTTTCTGTGCATAAGAGTTCAGGATCCGTATGTTCTCTCTGCAGTGAGGAGCAGACTGCACATATCACTGATGCTTCTCTTCTCTTGGCCTAATAGTGAATTGCCATAAGGTAGGGAAATGAAAAGTGATCTTAGAGTGCATGCTCTGATTTCAAAGACAAAAATGTGTAATAAGCTTTAATTACTCCATAGCAAAAAAATAAATACATGCATTTTGAAACACAATTCCAGCTGTTTATTTATAAAACTGTCTGCTTAAAACAATAGTTATAATAGTGATGCATTTATTAAAATATGCATATTGTGCAAAAGAAAACCTTTTTTGGTGCTTATTTGGCTTATCAAAACATGAACAATTAATCTGAAGTGTTTTGAATGGATCAAAGTGAGAAGCTTATTGTGTAAAAATATTTGTTTAGCATAACCATGAATTTAACACATATCTCAAACACAGTTGCATGCCAACCCCATTCAGTGTTCACCTTTTTGAAAATTTGTCAGGCTGAAAACAGTATTTTTGAAATTTTTAACTTACTGTTACTGAGCCTGATGTTACTAACACAATGCCACATTTACCTCATTTTTTTTGAAGGAAATATAGTTACAGAATCCAGAGAAGCTGTTCAGGTATTTTAAACCTGTCCTGTAAAACTATGATACAGTCAGAAAACATCTTCATGCCTTATGCAAGCTCTGGATGAGCAGATGGATTCAGTCTTTAGTCATGGACTATGTTTTTGCATAAAAAATGCACTCTTAAGAATTTTTGATATCAATTTGCATCCTGTTGCTTTTTGTCCAGAAATCACAAGGACAGGGGTAGATTTACATTTCACTGTTTACCATCTCATAATAAAATGTTTACCATATTTTCATTCTTACACACTTTGTTTGCAATGCTCTCCTTTTCTTTCTAAATTTCATCATTTGAAACTGACTTGCAAAAATGGCTGAAGATCAAATTGGACCTGTAAAATGTGATCTCATAAGAAATTGCTTCATTAATGCTTTGCTGAGCTATAAGCAAAAGATTAATTTTATTGTATTTACATTACTTAAAAGCAAGGTGGTGAAATCTGTTTTTCTTCAGGGCTTTTAATTTTGCATTTTTTAAAATGTACTTAAGCAGCACAGTCATATTTGTTACATAACTAACCATCTGAGTACAAAATAATATTTTAGGCTATTTGTTAATTCTTGTCACTATGGTAGAGATGAGAATTGTGCTGGGAAAAAAAATTATCTATGAGGAGTGTGTCTAAGCTGAACTTAATTCCATGACAATTCAATGAGAAGTCTTCCCTTGCCCCCATCTCTTGTTTTGTGTATTTTAGGGTGAAGAGTTCCCTTTAAAATAGGTTTAATTAGAATGGCAAGGGGTTAGGGTAGTGAGACAATAGATCACATCCTTTTATTGTATAGGCTTCTGGCACAACTAGGGTGCTGGCCAAAACACTGTGGATTCATTAAGAAAGCAATTTCTAGTTCTGCATTTGGGCAACAGGCAAGCTAGATGCATCAGTGATTGGAACTTTTAGTAGTATATTTATGGGATGACTAAGAAGTTATAAAAACTGGAGGAAGGCAATGCCCATGAAATCAACACTTGAATTCCAGTATTTAATGTGTTTTGTATAATGAGGAATTTTAAATGTGTAAGTGCCTTACTGCGTGAAGCAAATGGAAAGTGTTCATATCCCTCAGTAGAGCAATATGGGAATTCCTGTTCTATGGGCTCCTACAGTTACGTTAAGCCAAAGTAATGAGTATTGGTTTGCTCAGAAAGTTGAAAAAGGTTATGTTAGTGAAGAGGTTAGCCTATTATAAAAGTAACCTGGCATGCTTATTTTAATTCTGATGATCTCATTTCTGAGGTTTCTTTAAGTTGCTCTTTGCCCCCATTCCTCCCCCTGACTCCCATCTTCCTTCAGACTTCTGCAGAAATGCATCTGAAGAAGTTAGAGTTAGTTTGGCTCCTCCAACGTAAGAAGCCATGAGTTTTCAGCCACTGAAAGAAGTGCAGCCTTTTGGAGAAGAGAATTCAGCCGAAGTTCAGTTAGAGCACAGCCTGTTGTGGGTGTGCCTGCCAACTCGGGGACTCACACGTGCCTTGCTCACACTAATGCTTGGAGATGGAGGCACCAGGGAATACAGCACCTGGAGGTGCACTGTAACTGGGCTGGGACTTCAGACAGGTTGACAGCATTTCAGTGTTATCCAGCTGGAACTAACACATCCTGTTAATACAAGTTGGTAACTCCTCTGGGGTGGGTATCTGGGTGAACTAAGCCATCAATCGAGATCATGGTGCAGCTCTGGTATCTCAGCCCAGCCCCTCACTGCAGGGTGGGAGGTGTGATTTAGAAGAGTATTACTCATGTTGCCATCTTCTGATACCTTCAAAATGGGTGTTGTGGGGTTTATTTCTTCTTACTTCCTTTTCCAGAAGACAGTGGAATTTTGCCCTTTATGTTCTGGATTTACTAAAGGACCTGTTTGTTCTTACTAACATTGATACTGCTGTTGTCCCTCTATTATCGAAGTCAGGAATAATCTACTTTTCTAAAATTACTTTGAATTTCATGAGCTTATGGTACCAATTATCTGTCAAAAAAATGAAGTATAAAAGGTAATTATCAGAAGGAAATTGAGTTAATGGGGGGTAAGAAGAAAAATGATGCTTAGAAAGTCTATTTATTATAGATTCATTATCATAAAATGGTTTTACTATGTTCAATTTCCTCCACTGAGAATTTGTAAAGAAAAGAAGGAGAAATGAAGATAAGAAGAGTATTCCTTTGAACCTTTTCCTGAAATTCTGGAGTTTTTCAGAACTGTAGGAGGGGCTTTTTTCTACCCTGGAGTTATTAATTGGTAATACAGCTGTCACAGTATTACTGTTAACACTGCTGTGACTGTTTAGTCAGGATTCAGCTTGCATATCTGAAGGTTTTGGTGTTAGGGAATTTGATTTAGAGCCATACTGCAATAAAAATTGTAAGTGAATTGTCACTCTTACATACCTTAATGATTTCTATTTCAGCATTATCTCAAATTTTTATGCATTAAAAATTTGGTCCTTCAATAATCCACTGACTAGAAGATGCTACGTATTAAAAGACTCCTTCAACCTTATGAATTACTATTTATTTGTACTAGTTATTTCCATAAATTAATTTTTTCTCTCCTAGAGCCAGCAGACACACAACCAAAATGCTGATAAAATTTCCCCATTATCTTTGTCTTGCATTTAGCTGATACTATATTTTCTGTTGCATAGTATTGCAACAATGGTCTTCATGCTGTAATAACTTGATGAAAATATTAAGTAGTCTTAGGCAATATTTTACAAATAATTCATCTTCAAGTTGGTATTTTAAATGTATACCAATAATCACTGTTGAGTGTGCTACCTGTGTGGCTTCTTTAGTTCATGTCAATGTTTTGTAAGGATTATTTCTTGCTACCCTCTTCAGAGTGCCTTTTCATTTAGGAGGTCTAGAAGATGGTTCATTGAAGTCTTCTGTTGAAGCTATCATAGTAATGTCTGATCTTTAAACTTGTCCTGATGAATGTATAACTAAAATCTTGTTCTTTAAAAAGCTATAGTAGACACAGGTTGTATATGCACATGTACATGCATGGATACAAGGGAAGGTGTTCTGCCAATGTTTGTCCTGCTGGACAGGACCTTTCGAAAGTAAGTGAATTTTTTAACAGTTTTATTTTCAAAATGTTACCTCACTAGTATTCAGTAGTAGGTGTGTCTCTGTATTGCTTCACTTTGCTAATTACAATCACGGTAGGCAGTTTAATTTTTAAAAGACTCTGTGATGAATCTGGTGTTTATATGAGACTGAATTTCGTAAGACAAAACTTACGGTACTTGGTTTCCTTTAAAGGCATTCCTTTCACTTACACTGACATCCTAAGCCCCTGTTAGCAACAGACTGAAAAAGTGCTTCCCCGTGACAAAATGGAAGAATGTAAAGTAGCATTTGAATGAACTCCACCCATCTTAGAATCAACATTCAGAAATGGGGGCAGGGGGCAGTGGATTTGATTAATTGTGGGGAGACATACATTGTAGAGTTCGTTCACTTGCACATAAGGGGTTTGACAATGTCATCTAGTAATGTCTACCTAATAAAGTTTTGAAAAAGAAAAATGAAATTGCCTGAATGTTTAACTCTTTCTTTAAGCAATTCTATGCATGAAGGATAGCTGACAAGCTCCAAAGAGTCTTGCTTAAATCTGTAATACTTTTTATGACATTTATATAATCTTTAAAAAAAAATCACACCAAATAATTTAAACTTCAAAATATTTGTGTTCTCAAACCCTGTATTACAGTCCACTTCAGCCTTTAACTGCTTTAACACTGAAAATAGAAGCAGAAATAAAAAGACACTTTACTGTGGTGAATATTTTAATGTAAAGTACTCCCTGTCATGTGGTGCTATCTCTGGCTACTGCTTTCACTTTTAAAAGCATCTTAATACACAATACAGAATTTTACCTTCTCATGAAATGCTAAAATGGTAGCTTAAAATAACCAAACACAATGAGGAGAAATTTGCTGAAATCCAATTTTCCCATTCCCTTGTCATGACTACTTCCTAAAGCTCTATTACTCTGAAAGGGTTTTAGATAAAGCAGTCTGTAGCTGTAAACTTTAAATAGGTAACCCACTGATTGAAGCAGGTACCTCTTTTCTCTGAAAAGGAACTGTGTTCAGTTTCCTTACTTGGTGAGCTGTCAATACTGATAGTATGTGTTGTCTGATGGGTTGGGGATTTTTAAACACTACACCTAATTATGAAGTTGCACTTGCACATTCATGAACAGGCAGACAAGGTATCACTACTACCTACACTTCATTTCTGTAGGAAATAAAGCTGAAGAACAATTCCCTGAGAAGAACTATGCAGCACAATCTGGAGGCCTGTGTTTGTTCCCTCTAGTGGCAGACAAACCTTTCAGCCCTCTCCCCAGCCCCCTCCAAAACAGCCAGGATTTGCAACAAAATGTCAAGGACATCATACCAGAGGTTCCTTATCAGCAGGAATTCCAGCATGCAGTGTACAGCTATGGAAGGAGAGTCAGCCGGCCAAAGAAATCGATAGCCCTGGAGCTGAAACTGAAGTTAAAGGCTAACTTCTCACTTGCAATCTCAAACTGTTTGACAAAAGACAGACAGCAGACTTTGATTATAAACATGGTATTTCCCCAAGTAAATAGGACTAATGCGCTCCACAAGAGATTACAGATACAGAATTGTAATCTTTACATGCTCCCCTTCAGGTGACTGGCATGTGCTTTTGAGGGCTCTTACGATTTGCCCAGTAGTTTGGCTTGAGCAGTGAAGCTCTGTGGGGTATGTGAAATACTGAATTAGAATGAGCAACCATGTAAAGCTGTCACACTTTTAGAAAGTCAATACAGCTTTTATGAAGGAGTCTTATTATCCACAAAGCTTTTTGGCAGGTCAGCAAGTTCTGTAATTCCTTCCAATAACCTCAAATTAAACTTAGACATGGGCTACGAAGGAGGATCTTGCACGGACAAGGTGGGCATAGCATCAGAACACACAAATCAATCGGAGTAAGTACCTTTTGCCATGAAGGGAGGATGCTGGTTGGATCTGCAGAGATCTGTTTGGGCTTTGCTCTTGAATGTATTTGCAAATTATGGAAAGAAAAAGGTAAGCAATGGGGTAATAAACAATCTTGAGTTACCCAGGACTGTAGAGATGAGAGCTAGTTACAGTGATCAAATAAATGGGGTTTGGACAACAACAAAATAGAGGCAGGTTCTCTGCATGGAATGATATGACTGACAGGTATTGATTATTGTGTTTGTACTAAAGGTCTCTGAGTGATACAGGAAAGACAAAATAATGACCAGATGGGATCTGTACCAAAACAAAAGGTGAATCTTGATGAAACAATGAAACACTAGTGAAGTCCCCTGCCAAAGGTTATTGTAAATGCTGAGGGCTGACCATGAGTACAGGAGCAGTTACAGGAAAGAAAGTGGTGGCAAGTCACTTAATGCATAGAATACCCTGTTTGGCTCAGAAAGCCTTTTGAGTCAAAAATGTTTGGAAGCCTGAAGACTAGTAGATAGTAGTATTTGTTTGCAGTATTTTGCATCCCTCCCAGATACCTGGTTTTACTTACTGTCAGAGGAGATTTTGGGCTCCCTGAAGCATTGCTCTGTTCCAGTATTTTTAGGTCATTTTAATTCTTATATTGAAGTTTCCTAGGTAGGGATAATGTCATAGTGGATTCCAGCAGTGATCCAGTGAGGCTGGGAGGGATACAGCCTCTTCCATCCTACTTGACCATAGAAAACACTCTCCTGTGGATGAGATGCTGATAAGTAAGACAGAGAGTTGCAAAGTTGTGAAGTAGTGCAAAGCTGTCCCCTTCATAGTGTACTGTTCTCACCATCAGCTAATTTTTTTCCACCTGATATGAGCAATGTTCTCAACCTAATTTCCACCTAGCTTGTCCTCTTATTCTCTCTTGGATGCTTTCATGATCATCACAGCCTTTCCCAGGCTGTTTTCATCATCCTTAATACTTCCCTGACAGGAATACTGTAATAATCTGAAGCTAAGCTTTGTTTTTGTGATCCTGTAAGAGTGTTGTATGCATCCAAATCCATGTTCTATGCTGGCTCAGACCTTGCCTCCTTGACCAACTTGGACATAAATAAATAATACTAATACTTCTCTAGAAATACTTCTTTCTAAATGAAATGCCATTTTAGGGGCCCCTTGCCCACTTTTGTCTGACTTCTGTTTCATCAATTCCATTTTATTTTGTAAATTATTGTTTCTCTTTTGTTCTCTTTTACGCTAAAGAAATGTTGGACAGTCTCTCAAAACTCCAAGCAGGTAGAAGAAAATAAAATTACAATGCCAGTTAAGCCTGAAAAGCAGCACTGTATGATTAAATGGGACTCAGTAGGGATTTCCCTGCTGATAATTATACACTTGTACATTCCTCATTTTGATTTTTTGTTTAGCATGTGCATGATGCATCTCAAAAGTTACCTGTGACCCTGTTTGGGGTGTTTGGTTGTGGTGTGGTTTGTTTTTTTTTTTCCCCTTGGGGTTGTTTTGGGGCTGAGGGGACCATGTAGGGTGGTTTTTTGTTTGGTTTTTGTGAAGGAATCAGTATGCACCTGCTGGCTGGTGAGGGATGGCCCTGAGGCTGAAGCCAGCTGAGAGAGAGTTTTGATGACCCCCGTGATGCTCGCAGCAGCACAGCACAGTCTGGTGGATAAAGCATCATTCCAGTGCTCAGGCCTGGCACCCAGGGCATTGCTGCCTTCATCCACTGAGGGGAGAGCATGGCCAGTTCTCCTCCCTAGCTGTCCAGCCCCTTCCTGCCCAAGAACTGCCTTGTAGATTCTCTTCTTTTAACTCCTACCTTGTCAAAAAAGCCAGTAATGGTGGGCTTCAGTCATTGGTGCATCACCCCAGAACATTCAGAGTCTGGGAGAAGGAGTGGTGGGCAAGACACATGTCTGCAGGGGCAGTGTGGTGTGGCACCAGTCTCCCTCTGCCCCAGCCTGCTCCAGGCATCTCTCCACAGCTCTCCCCTTTTCTTAATTTTAACGTTTTTATTTTCAAACAATGTCTATTTTAGCCTTTAGTCTGACCATATGTTTATTATTTATTAAAAAATACTTTCAAAAACATGGCTTTGTTTTAATTTCACCTGACTTTTATGAGGTGGTGGACAAGTCAGAGCTAATAATAAATGGCTCAGTGACAAACCTTTGCCAAATCAAACAAGCTTTAATTCAGCAGAGCTTTCCAGTAACACCTTCAATGTTTCAGACCTTTGGTGTCTGCTGTTGCCTTTTTCTCAAATTCCTTTACAACAAGCACTCTATGTCACCACTCTGCTTTTGATGCTATTTTTAACAAACAGATTACTTACATTTCAGGCAACATTGAGCCTCCATTTAGCTATCACTTATTTATGTATTGTAATCTTGAGTTAGCTGTTTTATGGCTTTGAACCTTAGAAATGATCGTAGCAATGTTCTCCCTCCTGTAGCAGTAAAAGGAGACAAGATAGAGAAAGGCTGACTTTTCCTCTCCCACCAAGGAGCATTCAAGGACTAATCGTGGCTGTCAGAATTGTACTTCATAAAAATCAACCTTTGTGGGGACCACTTGTCAGCCTGATGGTGGATAAGTGGAGCAGCTGTCTCTGCCAGATTTGTTCATTCCCCTGACAGCCCATCAGATGAGGAGTTCTCAGACAAAAGTGGCTGAATGTGAGCTGTGGTCATCGCTTTGGCAGCAGCCTGTCCTGAGCTGTCACTTTGTCCAGATGTTGCTGTATGCATGGCAACTTCAGTAGGTCCCAGCACCCTGAACTTGGTGTGTAGGGTGCTGGCTCCCCCTGAGCCGTAGGTCCAGCCAAGTCACAGCAGAGCTCTGCGCATCCCAGTCTTGCTACTGGAAGAAGTTATGGGACCCAGTCCTGTCAATCTGCATAGAAGTAACATATTGCATAATTATTTTAATTATCATCTTTTCATAGACTTATCAAGATATGAAAAAAAGTGCTTCCTTTGGCATAGAGTTTCTCTGCCTACAGTCAATTCCGCCAACAAGTATTTCCTAAGTTAAGACATAGAATTTAGAAAAATACATTTACGTGATTCAGTTTATTACATGTATGCATGATCATATTACTATGATGTGAAAGCTTTTGCTCTCTTACTTTTTTTAAGTATATATGTAATATGTAACAATTTATGTTGTGATAATACATAAAATTTTATTTATATATGTATATGTATTTTTTTTTTAATCATCTGAAATTCAGCAAAGGCAAATGCAGGGTCCTGCACCCGGGGAGGAATAACTCCAGACACCAGTACAGGCTGGGGGTTGACCTGATGGAAATGAGCTCTGTGGAGAAGGACCAGGACGTCCTGGTGGACAACAAGCTGTCCATGAGCCAGCCCTGTTCCCATGTGGCCAAGAAAGCCAGTGGTATCCTGGGGTGCATCAGGAAGAGCACTCCCAGCAGGTGGAGGAAGGAGATCCTGCCCCTCTACTCATTCCTGGTGAGGGCACATCTGGAGTGCTGTGTCCTGTTCTGGATTCCTCAGTAGAAGAGAGACACAGAGCTCCTGGAGCAGGTGCAGTGGAAGGTTACCACGGGAATTAAGGTACTGGAGCATCTCTCTTTCAAGGAAAGGCCGAGGCAGCTGGGCCTGTGCAGCCTTGAGAAACAACAACTGAAAGGGGATCTCATCAATGCCTGTCACTATCTGAAGGGGGGTGCCAAGAGAATGGAACCAGGTTCTTGGTGCTGCCAAGCAATGGGACAGGAGGTAACCAGCAAAAACAGACTCGTAGGAACTTCCACTTGAATATGAGGAAGAATTTCTTCACTGTGCAGGTGGCTGTGCACTGGAACAGGTTGCCCAGAGAGGTTGTGGAATCTCCCCCAAAGGAGATGTTCAAGAACCATCTGGACATAATCCTGTGCCATGTGCTCTAGGATGACCCTGCTTGAGCAGGGAGGTTGGACCAGATGATCCATTGTGTTCCCTTCCAACCTGACCCATTCTATTATTCTGTGATACCTTCTCATCTATAGGCAGATAACAACAGCAAGCCAATAACATTATTCATTCCTTGCTGGTTTGTCATGCTGCAGAACAAAAGAACTGTAGTGGAACTGCTGCTTGTTTTATTGTCCACGTACACCTCTAGGGCTTTTTTATTATAACTCTTTTGCTAATTTGCTTATCTCAATGGCATCCTTTGGCAGTGAATTATCTGCATTCCAATGTGCAAATATATTTCTTTGCTTTAGTAATTGCCTTTTTATGTAATGATTGTCTACCTCCTTTAAGATAAGAAGGACCTGGAAGATGGTTGTTATTTGAATTTATGTATATTAAAAAGTGAAACAAGAATTAAAAAAAGGTTTTCAAGTTAGAAAGATGACAACACAATAGGATTACCAGAAAAAGGAAAACTGCTGTCATGAAGGCACATTTGATGAGAAATGTACATTGTGTAGATTAGAAACTGACCACATTAGACTCATGTACCCAAAAAATTGATATAATTCAGTGATTAAAAGCAGAGTCCTGTCATTGTTTCTGCTGGTTCCTGAGCTTGTTAGGCATACCATATTTAAAATTAGCTGTTCCATGAACAGAAAAACTAAAAAGTCTGTTTTCTTGTGAGTTTGTTTTCTGTGCCACTCCATTATAACCTGTGTTCATCTGGTACAGCCTATATGAACTTAACTCTCCCTGTTAAATGTCTCTGGTTCTGCCGTGTGTTCCCTAAATTCTCATGAAGTGCCTTCTCCCCATCTCTAGCCAAGCAAGAATAATCACATGCTCTACCTTTTCCCAAAGCACACAGGTGCCCGTTGATCATCTGCTAGAGCTGTGATGGTTGCCAGACCAATTTTCAGGAGCTGGCAGGCAGACTGGCTGCCCACCAGGAAGTGGTCACTGGGTGCTTCACTCTTTCTCCCTACTGAAGCACTCCTACTTCAGTTGCCTTTGTCCAGGTACTGATTTTCAAAAATCCTGTTTGAGCGTGGTTACTCTAGGCCACCACACAATGTAGTGTCCTAAGCCTCATTTCTTTAGAGTCCCAGGATAAAATAGGTATTTTCGTATGCACATATGTAAGGTTTTCCCTTTGATTTCATTGTAAGGTTTCATTTTTTGAACATTAGTAATAAAGCACAGCAAGGGTAATTACATCATGGAAAGTGAGCCAGCTGTATGTTAGACAAAGCTACTTGCAGCGTGTATGAAAAAGTATGGAGATGAGAAGAGCTACATGGACAAACACAGAACAAATTCTGGAGCTAGGAATAAAAATTAAAAAGTACTCATAGTTTTGACCAGATATTTCCTGGCTATGGAGACTGTTTCTTCAAGCTTTAAGTCTGACTATAGAAGAATCTCTGGCAAAAATTTCCTGTAAATTGAATTTTCGATTCCCTTTCTGGTGCCGTGTGTGCCGCCAGATAAACAATTGCTAGGGAAGGATATCAAAAACTGCTAATAAAAATAAATAATATTGGTTTTCATTTTTTTATTAAATAAAACAAATTTTCTTTCCTTATACATTTTTTAAAAAATGTGGCATTTATATAACAAGTCAAAAATTACTTAGCAAACTTAACTTTAAATCAGCACAGTTATGCAGAATAAAAAAGCCGTGAATCTACTCATTTGTTGTAAATAACTGTTGATTAGATTTATTCTGTAAATGGTCTAGCTTAAAATATTTCACAGTTGTGATGTTTTGGGTATTTTTTAATAGTAAAAAAAAAACTGTTTTAAAAGGATGTCAAATTCTAAGAACTTGTTAAAATAGTTTCAAGTTACTGCACTTCTGCTAAGCTTAACTGTGTGTTTTTATGATTCAGTTTAGCATTTCATTTAGGCCATGCAGTTTACTGAAGTCTGTCATTCTAGATAGATGCTAAAACCAGTAAGGTAAGAGTTCACTTTCTAAGCCCATTTTCTGTATATGGGTACATTATTATATATATTCCATATAAATATATTATGACTTTATGTTCCATATATAGTTTGGTAAAACTAAATGTGGGAAAAGCTTTCTTATTCAGTCTGGTTGTATTGGCAAATACGTGAAGCCAAAGCACCTCCTTTTGCTAAATCTCTCACATTCATACCTGCTTATTTTATTGACAGCCCACCATGCCAGAAAAGGGACATGATCAACTGGGTTAAGAGATGTGACATTGCATTTATTGTGTGTTAGTGGTTTACATCATGTTTAAGTAATATTGTAGGACATGCTGTTCTGTGACTAGGAATTCAAGGAATTTTTGCAGGATTTAATGAAAGTTAAAAATTACCTTGGAGAAGAACAGCACATCAAGCATATTCATTATTATAAATCAAATTAAGGCATTTTTATGAGACATGTTCCCTCTATTGAAAAGGAAAAAAGGCAGCGATTTCACTGAATAAGAATATTGTGCTCTTTTCTCATGAACAGAAAACTGATTTGGACTACAGTGCTGTTCAGAGAGGCACTGAAATGGGGCAGGATCACTATATGACCAACCTCAGTGGATTTGATGGATGCAAGGTATTTTTGAAAAGATGCCAGGTACTTGGGAGCTTAGTATCAGCCTTATGTGTTTGAAGAATGCTGCCCAAACTCCTGTATTAAAGGGCAAGGAACTGCTTGAAAAGTGGGTGTTAAAAGCACACATCTTTGAAAGATTTTTGCAAAACAGTGGGCTATAATTACATTTTCAAAATAGAGATTAGCCTGATGCATACTCTCCATTTTACTGTGCATGAGTTCAAAGGTAGTTGAACCTCCCTTTAGCATTACTTCCCTTTTTTGTATGAAGCTGCACAAGAAAGATGTGCACCCGCCACATGATCCTGCTGATGCATCGGAAACTTTTATCAGAAGCAACATGCCATGTTTCACACTGTTCTCACTAAGTCACTGCCCCAGCAGAGAGGCTCTGGGTCTCTGCAGATTTGCCCTAGTCTATCACAGACAGAATGTTTTGCCTGCTTCCTCTTGGCTGGCCTCTGAGCGGGTGCCTAAGTCAGAGATCCACAGCATCATCTTGATGCTGTGTTGTGCAAAGCCTCAGTCATCTGTCCACTGATGTGCTGTGATACAAGCAAAGTAGTAGTTTGGAATTCAAACAAGTCCAGTTCCAATTCACTCTGAATAATCAGGATCTTTCTAGAGGGACTCGTAGGAGCCAGGAAAGGTTTTTAGATAGGAATTCTGTGGCACCAACTAGGAATAAACAAGAAGAATAGGAGTCAAGGCCAGCTGAAAATGGCACAGCATTTTTAAAAGATGAGAAAGAAAATGACGTAGCATTCCATCACTTATTCTACAAATTGTCTTGGTAGACAGTATTTTTTAGACTGATACAATCAGATGTTATGTCTAAAATTATATTTTTAGGTAAATGATAGTACTCACAAACGGCAATCTTTGTGTGTCATACTTTATCAACATAACTAGTTAGAAATAAGTTAGTTGAAACATTACTGTAGGTATTACAGAGACTGAGACCAACGTTACATATTCATAGTTCAAAGTGTTAACATGTCTGGACATACTGCTTTTAGCAAGAAGGTGACAGCAGTTTGATGTTGACTTTGTGGAATGCTATCAGACACCAAGCGTGCAGATTTCATCTGAATGCATTTTTAATATGGACTTTTATTTAATTTTTTAAGATTATTACTAGATTGACCTGAGAGACAATAAGGCAGATGGCTGACTACTTGCACGGAAACATTCACTTAATGAGTTGAATGAAACTTTCACCATAAAACACTAAATATTTTCTTCTAGGCATTATAAGCTCAAGCTGATAACTGCCATTTGGCACTAAAGTAAAAGGAGTGTGGTTTTCAGCAGAAAAAAAATAGCCAGACTGAGATTGTAGATGATAAATACTTTTTTCAGTCTCACAAATGCATTTTTTCATTATCTCTCCCTCCCACACCCACAATTTGACAGACCACTTATATTTTAGTAAACTGATCATAAGTATCCTCTGTTTTGCTACCAGAGGGCAACACATTTGTTTCCAACTCTTGGTCACTCACATGTCATTTTTCTTACAGATTTTCAGTCCCTTTCTACCTTTCAATTGGAAGTGTCAAATATTTCACACCAGACTGGACATTTGGACAGCACAGAGAGAACAGTGTGGGAACAGCCAATGTGAGGCAGATTTCTAATCCCCCAGACACTCTAGTGTTCTCCTAGCAGCTCACAACAGTGTTCCTGAATCAATACCTGGTCCTTGGGAGCTTGTGACAGCAGCTGTGCTGGCTCAGAGCCTGGTAGCACACATCTTGATAGTGTCAAAACTCGTTAAGCACTCTTGGAGACTCTGCAGGGTCTACTGGGGAAGAAGTGGTATTTTTGGGTTTTGTTCACCTTACAGGTATTTTAAAATTAAATTTCCCAATAACTTCCGAAAAAATGCAAATTTTCATTAATCACAATATCCCACAGCAAGGGAGGTGCAAAGGTAGCACACATTACTTGAATCAGTATATTTTAGATTTGGAATTACCACTAGAATCCAATATGCACTGTATAGGGAAGAGACATTGAACTGTCGTCCCCTGCCCACTGCTTCCATGTTGTGAGACTTGTGTGTCCCTGCTCTGTATAACATTATGTAAAATTCTCCCCATTCTCCTTCACCCAACATGTCTTTTCCAAGCTAAAGAGCCTTAGCCTGTGAGCTGCTCACACAGCAGAAATTCTTCCCATGCTTTGACTGTTCTCTGGTCCTTTTCCAGTTCTACTTTTGTTTTTTGAGAAAGGTGGTACAGTTCAGAATATACATGAGACACACACAGAGTCCTGAATATCTGGGAAAACATGGAATTTTTTAGTGGCTTTATCATTTTTCATGCATAATTGGCTTTTTTGACTGCTAGTGAGTAAGGCAGTGAAAGTTCTTTCAAAGTCCCACTCAAAAACCGAGGCCTCATTCCTGAATCCTGGTTAGTCTGTACTGAAATGAGATCCGGGTAGGTAACTAGACAGGGTGAATAGTCTCTAGGAGATTGTTTCATTTTCTTCCTGATTAAATTTTTTCTTTCTTCTGGAAATAAAACTGGTTCTGACACTTTATTATTATTATTTGTTACTCCGTATTTCCTCAAATACAGATTTTTGTTTCCCTTTGTAAACCTATATATAGATATATCCTGTCTCCTCAATGCAATAATCTGAGGAATAGCTCTAATTATAGCAGCTACTCTTTCTATTTTAGTCTATCCTCTCCAGCAGTGAAGAGCCCTCTTGATTATTGCTTCCAAAACAGTTGCAAGAAACTATGCACTGGGCAGAAGCTAAATATTCTGGCAAGAGAAAAGAATCTTCCTTCTAAACACCAATAAGTAAACTGCTGATATATGCCCAGCTAGGAAAGGACTCGGATCCTTCCCAGGCCTTTTTCACTGTTCTGGTATTCTCTATTCAACCAGTTTTCAAACCCCACTTGTTAAAAAACTCAAAATGTTCCACTTGCACCCATCTACCGACTTGTTATGCACCTTGAGAACTAAAGGGCAGAATTTTTTCCAGAAGGAAAAATCCTTGCTTGTCTTTTTCTCCACCCACACTAGTAAGTTAACTCATCAGAAAAAAATTCAGCCTGCTTGTTGACATTGTGGACATGTATGTATAGCCCGACTTTTAGACTGAGTGATTTGTTTTGCTGGTTTTGTGGTTATGTGAAATTTGTGGTATTTGATGGTTATGTGAAACAGTAAAATAATCAAACAGTGTATTTTATATATGCATGTTATTTTCCCTCTAGCTTATATATATATACACAAAAATGCATTATTACAAGTTGCAGTATTAGTTATTATATTAAAGTATCTGTTGCTATGTGCATTTTATATACATATGAGTGTAATTTGAATCCTGTTAAGTACCAGCAATTTTTTAACCGTGTTCATCTGATTGCAGTAGGCTCATACATTAATCCTCACACACATTTAAGCAGCAGCACTGGCAACAATGCTGAATTGAACTGTATGTGCAACTGTGGTGAGGCAATGTGTGCTAATAAATCCTTCCCACCAGAGGTGACCTAAGATTAGGACAGCTCTGTTTATTAGCTGGGAATGCAAGTTTTCATGTCAGGGCATGTCAGAAGTGCTGGGCTGAAACCAGGAGCCCATCCCAGCTAAACAGGTGGGTGCTAAAAGTGAGAATTGGATAGAAGAGCAGTAACAGTTGAGGTGTTGTCACAGAACAGACAGAAATGTTCTTTCAATAGAATAGTGCAAATTGAACTTTTAATTACTACGTGCTCTTTTCAGCACAACAGATGAAAAACTGGAACTGAGCAGCTGGAAGCATGAACTGTTTTCCAGGAAAATCCTGCCTTGAAAAGTGCTTTGTGAGCATGTTGGAGCTGGGGAGGCAGCTGTCTGATTTCACAATTTGATTCTAATTGTGCTCTAACAGGCTTGTGTATTCAAGTTCCTGGGTTAGAGCACTGGCTCAGGACAGGTGCTGTTTAATAGGATCCAATTAGACTTTTGTGAATCAGTTTAAAAATACAAAAGTAGCAGATAGATGCCATGCAAAATAGTAATGAGGTTATTATGCAAACACATTTTGCAAATACTCTAAAAATTGTGTAAGTTGTTGGCATTTTTGACCATAGTTTCTGACACCAACATCCCACACTGATCAGAGGCTAACCAGGAGGTCAGAGACTGAGCAGGAGTGAAGATGATTGCAGAGACATGGCTGACACACTTCTACCATAGCACAGATGTCAGAAAGTGTAGCTAAATCCCTTTCCCCAAGTGCAGTAAGTCATGAGGCATCTTTCACAGGACAGGACTGGTGGTTAATTGCCCAAGTGCACAGAATGGTCCCGCTCAACACCTTGGCTTGCACCTCAGTGTAACTCTCTTGCAGCTAAACCGCTTCCTAACATCTTCAAGGCATCCTTGAGACAGGTGTCTTCTGCAGTTTCCCTCTTTACATTTTTCTGCATTTACTGTAATTTTCAGTTTGCCTTTGCAAATCTATCTTGATGCAAAATTTTGTCCCTCTTCTGTACTCTCAGAAAGTACCCACAGACTTGTTAAGCATACAGCCCACAAACTCCCTGTGGGCTGTAAAAGAGACCTGCACAGAATGCTCACTGCAACTTCACAAGAGCCCTTGGGGAAATGAGTATTCAAAAGGAGTTTGTAATTGTACAACATGTTGTTCATGTCCATCCTGGAGAAGAGCAAGCCAGTCGAGATCTTTCCTCTGTGCCCTAAAAAATGCTATGTGCAAAAGGTTAGGAGTAGCAGCACCTGGGCAGGCTCCTTCCTGTAACTTCTCCAAAGTCAGCCACACTACACCAAAATGTCAACTTATCTGTAAATTCTGCTTTCAGCCTTTGTAACAAGTACATACAAGTGCCTTCTCTTACCCTGCTGTCTTTCAGTCCTACATCCAAGTCCTAAGGAACAAGTGCAGATTTCCACCCACATCCTTTCCAATTATTCTTCCTCTTCTGATGCTGAATTGCTGCTAAGCCCTAGCAGAGCTCACTGTCCTAAATTTCAAATCAATTCTACCTTAATTCTCTGTGCTAACCGAAGCTAAGAGCCCCCTAAACCATCTTGTGCTTGCTCTTGCCAAATTCTGCTCATGGTGATGCTAAGCCAAGGGCTATGAGTCAGTCACATTTCACTGCTGAGTCAACCTGCTCAGCTCAGCTAATTTTATCCTGGACTCAAATATAAATGGGAGTGATGCAAATGGCGAGGATATGGTGCTGATTTGGGAAAGGAGATGCCTGTGGAGCAGACACACTGTCAGGGATGTGTATGGGAAAAAGGAGCATGCTGGATATCTGTACATGCCTAGGTGTCCTCACCTAGAGGGTGTAAACACCAAGTAGCTCAGCATCAGAGAGGGGGAGGCCAAAGGAATCACTGGAAGATTGTGCTGATATTTAAAATATACACACACACACATACATAAGATAAACACAAGATACACACATTTAAAACAGTTTTCAGTGCTGAAGTTACAGTAAGTGAATGATAATGCTTGATCTTCAAATATCTCTGATATCAAATGACAAATGTATGTTTCCCATGAAAGTTAAATACAATTTAAGCTTCAACTTAGACTGCTTTTCAAAAGATGACCTGGTTTTGAAGTGTTTTTAGGTTTGAATGTGTAAAACATTTGGCACCATCAAGTGGTAAAACGGTGGACTGCTCCTTTGTAGCTGTCTCAGTAATAAAAAAGGGAACAATGATCTAATTGTGTATCAGAAAAGAGCCTAAAGAAACTTTTGAATATATTTTACCAAGGATGTTTGAAAAAGTTTCTGAGGTTTTCTCAGGAAAAGTACTGTATTAAATGTTTTAGTTTCCAGCAGATCTAACTTGAATCAGTCATTGTTTCAGCTTGAATGTATCATGGCAATCAGCGTTAGTATTTTTCAGTCTAAAGTACTGAAGTTGAGTCTGTTTACAGGCAATCACCACAGAAATAATGTTCATTTTAGGATAAAAGCCTGTATGAACTTTTCTATTATTCACTGTGGTGATGTCTTAAAATAATAGTTCTATAGAATGGGAGCAGAAGTAGTAACTTTGCGTTGATATAGGGCTTGCTTAACTTTTCCTTGCTGGCCATTAAATAGACTTGAATGGGACAGCCAGTGGTGAAGGCAGTCTGCAAAAGAGACAACTGTAGGCAGATAAAATGAGTAGAAATTAAATACACAATTTAAAAGAGCACAATTAATTTGGTTCTAAAATAATAACAGCAACAGAGGCCTTTGCTAGGCCAAACCCAATTCTGAAATCAGAAGAGATTTTACATTATGCAGTAATCATGCATCATTTCAATTAGTACCAGCTTTGGTACAGATAACACTTAATATATGCATAACTTGATTAAAGAAATAATAGACCTACCTGTGGGGTAAAATTATCTATAATTATCCTGGTTGATTGTTACATAAATGTTTTTAATTTTACCAGTGTGTGCTTATCAAATAAGGATTTAAAAAATACCTTCTTCTAAAAAAAAACCCAAATCAAACCAAACCAAACAAAAAAACCAACCAATGAACCAAGGAACCAACCAAAAACCCTGTTAAACCCTGCTCTTGTTAAAATAACTTTTTACATTACTTAAAAATTTATTTTAATGAGAAGCAAACTCTAATGGATGAGATCACACCCCTGAAGAGAAAAAAGAGACAGGCAGATGGGCTGACCTCCAAGAAGGAAGAGCAGGTAATTTGCGCTGGGCAGCAAACAACATGAATAACAGTGAACAGAAAATCCTTGTGTTGCAGTCACAGGTATTTTTCCTGATATCACTGAATAACACAAAGCATTTATTTGGATTGAATCCTCATGTTTATCTGAGGAGAAATATCTGATGGAGAAAATATTTCTCCATTTTGCTATGGATACAGAAGACGGATTTCATCTTATCAGAAAAGGAAATTATTAATGTTATTTTAAATTAATTTCTTTTATTCTGCTCTTCAGACACATAATCTAAATATTTTAGTAACAGGTGAGGACTTCATTCTCTATTGTTCATTTGAAATCAGTGTTAACTGAGCCTGGGATTCTCATAATGGGAAAGGAAAAGCATTTGCAGACTGCAGCAGGATCCTTGAAAATCAGGATGCCCAGCATCTTCCTGCATCCTTAGCTTGTAACATTATGCTTTTCATATATGTCTCGGACTTCCAAAAACTGGGCATGGAAATTTGAAGTGCCTTTTGTGAGATCTTGACCAAAATTTTAGGAAGTTAGGCGCAGAAAAAGTCTTCCAATTTGTCTTTTTTTTTTTTTT